>QTSX02003814.1:0-102828 GCA_014839935.2 Entomophthora muscae | reverse complement strand
ATTTTTATTAAGTAAAATGTTCAGGAAACAGGTTTCTGCTTATTAAAAAAGTGTCAACATTTAGTAGTCTGCATTAGTTAAATCTTAATTCTGACTTTTCAATGCTGTTGACATTAAAGTATTTTTAATTCTGATTATTGACATATAGTAATTCAACTTGTGGAATGAGTTAATTCTGGCAGTTGTCTAGATGGCAGGGGGGAAAGCCATTAATAAATTTAATGTGACACATCAAACACACCAAACATTGTTAAAACATAGCTACAATTGAAGTTAACAAAACACAACTGAACAGCAGAATGAATAAAACTCATTCATGACTTTCCATATTCCAAACAACACCCAGATGTATAGTATTTCTTTAGAAAAGGCATATAAGAATACACAATCATTGAATAGAAAGCACACAAAAGCTGTGCACACAACAAACAAAACCAAAAAAACACTGTCAAATTTTCACTTTATTTTGACTAAAAACAAGCACCAAAAAGAAAAGAGAACTGTCCGCAGATAATACAGCAAACTTTATTTAGAAAGTGGAGCATCAAAATTAAATATCTAGGTTCCAATTAGATTGATAAGCAATAGGATATTAATCTTTAAATCAAATTCAACCCACACCAAAACATCAAACAAAAACCTATATTTCTCTTGTTTCATTAAGAAATTATTGGGCCTTTAGCAATAGCTTTTTCAAGCAATAGTGAGATTTTCTTATTGGTGCTCAATACCAAGAGCTTATAACAGACAGTCACAGAGAGCAAAGGGCTAGTACCACTGAAGTGCACACCCAGCACTTTGTCTTCACACAGGAGGATGAAGAGCTGTATGTTTTTTGCTGCTAGATCTGGTGTTCTTTTATTTGAACACCACTTGGATAATACCACCAACCAATGCAATAGAAATGCCAATGTATATTAAGATTTCAAAACCAATCTGTCTTCATCCAATGGAACCCAGGTGGTATAAGATGAAGTGATCCAACAATATATGTTTATCTCAAGAGGCCAACTCGAGTGCAACATCAAACAAAGGCCTAAAAATTGAAACCAATCAGGTTATTCAGAAGATAATGGCCATAAGTGCAGGTGAGATATGTGATAAAATAGCAGGATAATGTGAAGCTTTGTCTAAGTGATGTGAGATAAACATTAAAACCACACAGAATTGATAATTAACACCAACATGGTTTCAAATATTGATCTTTAAAATTTCCAAAGTAGACACTAGGATTCAATAAAATTATTAAAGCTAGCCAGAGTAAACCCAAATAGATAGCCTGCAACAAGATCAACAAGTCTTTGGAAGAAAACTCTGGAAATTGAGAGCTAACAATAGTCTCAGTTTCAGTTTCCACAGTGAAGACTCCAACATTGGGAGACATGGGTGTAACATTGGGCAGGATGGAAGGAGTAGAACTTGGGACAGAAATACATCTTCCAGTTACAATATGATTTAAATCATATTTTAAGTAATATAACGGAGCAGACTAACTACCAGATGCATTGGAATATGTTAAAATCAAGTAGATAAGTTTTAGGCTTATTTGATAATTTTTGGTGGACTCAACTCTTAGGAGTTGAAAAATACAGAAATTCCAATATGTATCAAAATTATTGACTCAGCAATACCACCTGAATTTAAGGCTCCTAAACTGTCTCATCATTGCAGCATATATCTAGACCAGCAAGCAAAAACCCTTGAATGATTATTTTTCTATGACCTTTCTGTTAAACAAGGTTGTATAGGGTGACTCTCAGATTATGTCTATTTATCAGTGTCAGTTTGGGGCAGATAATTGGATCCTTTTGATTAACTGGGACTTTCATAATCCACTTTTGATTGATGGTTTGATTCAAGTCCTTCAATTCTGACAATTTTGTTGCAACTGAATCTCCCAATTTACCTGCCAATGTATCTTACAATACACAGGGGCGCTCAATGAGTTGCCCCTTGATGTATCTAACAACATGGACCAGACTGATGGCAATACCAAACTGTGGGCACTTTCTCTTAATTAGGAGCGCTATCAATTCAACCTGCTGATTCTGTACAAGTTATTCCTTGGCTTTGAACCTTACATGGAACATACCATCCCCTTGTGGCCCAGTGGCTTTCCCCATATAGTATATTAATCACAGTATTATATAATAAACAATTCCTTATTCTTATCATTTATGTCCTTTATATTGGACTGTTGTCTTCCCAAATTTGAATACTGAATCTTCATTGGTTCAGTTGCAATAATTTTTTATGGATTCCATGATTTTCTGGTCTTCTAACTGGGACAATTTATTCATGGCCTTATGGAAACTACCATGACATTAAAAATGTCACAATTAAGAACATGTGCCCCATGTCTCTAATTTTCATCCTCTTTGATTATTTAGGGGGTCACAGTTCTTCACAAAGATGAATTAACTGCAGGATAACACCAGATTAAAGTTATCCTGAAGACATCCTAATAACAGTGTTCAGGACCAAATACAAGTTATTTGAATATCTTATCCTTAACTTTGGTATGACAAACACCCCCAGTACCCTTGCGGCATTCATGAATGAAGTGTTCAAGAAACACATTTAGAAAGGAACCATAATCTACCTAGATGATATAATTATCTATAGCCCCAGCAAGGAGCAACACTGGAAGGACATTAATATGGTACTCACCACCCTACAGGACAATCAACTGATAGCCAAACTGCCCAAATATGAATTATTATTCACATAGTTACCTTTCCCAGGAAACATCAGTACCAAAAGATAGAATAAAGCCAGACACTGTAAAAGTAAGGACCATCACTGAAATGCCAGCGCTGCATAACAAAAGCAAACTCTGTACTTTCTTGGGAATTACTGTGTACATCAGAAGATTCATTCCAAATTGAGGAGCTATGACTTCTCCACTATTCACAATCACTGGTAAGACAACTGAATTTGTGTGGAACTTGCTGAGAGAACAACACTTCCAGCAATTGAAAGAAAAAATGATAAAAGCACCTATCCTACAATATCCCAATTGAGAAGGGATCTATAAGCTAGAGAAAGATGTTTCAGATTATGCAATTAGAGGAGTGTTCAGGTTTAAAACAGAAAAAAATTTCTCCCTGGTGCATAAGAAAAAAAGAGATTGTCTGATGGTAAACAGAGATACCATATTCATGACAAGGAACTGATAGCTATTTTTCATTAACTAATAAAATGGCCTTGTTATCTGAAATGCAAACAAATATTCATAGTGCTAACCTACCACAAGTCATTGGCATTATTTAAGACACAAGAACACCTATAAAGACAACAGTTCAAATGGATGAGCCTCATACAGAGGTACCCCAGGTTAATTAATACAAACCAGTAAAGGAAATGCTGACTGCAGATATCCTATCAAGGCTATACTATAAGCACTTACTTTGCACTAACAGAGACCCCAAATGGCTCATGTTAATCATGTGGATTTTTCAATAGGCGTTCTCACCTGGTACACCAATGGACGTACAATAAGAGGTCCTTAATAACAAACAACTGTTAAAAAATGTAAATTCACTCTACACTGCATATTAACAAGTGATAATACAGTACCCTACTGTGGGGTTCCTGTCCACCAGTCCCCAAGTGTGTCCTGGATTGTAGCCAGGGACCGGCTGGAAGGGGTTGTTATTCTCTATTAAGGGAAAATGTATCTCAGAAATATGTATAGGGGGTGAAATGGGCTTTTATTCACTTTCAGAAGGAAGATCCCCTTAGAAACCTTCTGGTATATGACCCAGGGGGTCAAAGAAACAATATGGATTTGCCAATACTTAGAGTCCTCCAACAGTATCTTGGACTCCTTGTACTTGGTCTTGGACTTCTGCACCTTAGTCTTGGACATCTGCTCCTTAGACTTGGACTCCTGCTCCTTAAACTTGGACTCCTGCACTGCGCATAGGATCCAGCTTCTTATTCTTGGGCTCCTGCTTTGTTATCTTGGGTTGTATCAGTCCAACCAAGCTCCTGCTGGTGATCAACAGGCTTCCAAAACCTCTTGGCAGAAACTTAGAGGACCTGGGAAAGACCTCTGAAAGCCTTCCAAAAGACCTTGAAAAGACATCCAAAAGACCTGGTAACTTTCCAGCCAGCCCCCTTCTTATAGTGTCCTTTTCCCAACGGTTCCGCCTTCAAAATGGCTTTCTTCATAAGCTTAAACCATTGCTGCTCACTTTTTCCTATAATAACTTAAGCTTACATACTTACTTTCTCAAAAGCTTAAAGTATTAATTCACTATTTCCTTGCTTATACTTTAAGCTTTTGGCTTCCAACCAATCGTTTTCATCAAGAAACCTGCCAGAACTCAACCAATGAATTCAGAGCGCGGAAATAGACCATTTCTGAAGTTCCACTGGGATCCAACTATGAAAATCATTTCCACAGCTCAAACCGCTCAAATCAACAACTCTTTGTGCACCAAAGTGTTAACTGGTCCATTATTCCGGCACCATTTCTTCCTGCATTCAACCTAAACCCATTTAAATAGCAGAATATTATTCAAATTGTTCTTTCTGGACCTCTTCAACGTTTCCCCCATATATTTACAAATATAGTAAAATCCAAGGAAAACATCCCATCAAAACAACCTTGTATCCCGCTCTCATAGCAACATACCTTTGTCTATCCTAGGAACTTAATAAATAAATATCTTACCCACACTTCTATCCCCATTCCTTCTTGATTTTAATACTAAACCAAGGCAAAATATTCCACATCTTCTCACTTTGGCAAATCAATTTGGCAAAATATTGGCTCATTTCTCCAGACCACTAGTTATTCACCATCATCTTCTGGTCCTTCAGCCAGCTTTCTTCAACAACAGTCACTAAAATTTCACTTGGCCAATATAAGTCCTTCCTGCAAACCTTCAAGCATGTGGATCATCATACCTACATGCCGTAAAGATAAAAGATTAACACAATTCTTTTCTATCACAGAGATCTGGGCCACACATGTAGCAGGAAATTAAGCAAGTATCTTAAAAAATGCTACTGGTGGCCCAACGTGCTGGACGGCATCAAGGAAGTGCTAGATCAATGTGAAGTATGTGAAAAGTACACCTTCTCCAAGACATCCCCAAAGCAGTGACATCATTGTCAATCACACAGCCCTTTAAAGTGTAGTCACTAGACATTGTGGGACTAATACCTAGCAAAACAAAGACAAAAAGTACATTATCACAGCTATCAACTATGCAACTAGGTGACCTGTAGCCCAATCTAAAAAATAACATAACAAAAATAGTGTATGATTATTTATTAGCAAGGAAATCACTGCTAATTTTTGGAAACCTAAACTCCTAATCATAGATGGAGGAACCAAACTTAAAGCAATTGAAATCAACATATATCTTGCCAAAATAGAATAAATCATAAAGACCCCAGCTCTTATCACCTGCAATAAAATGGAGAGTTGAAAGATTGAAAAGTTCCCTTTTAGAGGCACTCAGTAAAATATCTGCCAAAAATACAAGTCTCTGGGCTGACATGCTCCCTACAGCGCTAATGGTATATATAAAACAAGTTAATTGCAATGTGGGCAAAAGTTTCAGGGATCCAGTCTTGGGCGGCCAGCCTGGCGTTTTCAGGGGTGACTCAGGCCAGGTTTTTTGCGGGTAAAGCCCATCACAAGAGAGGAGCTAACTTAAAAAGGTAGGAGAAGGACTTCCCCACCCCAGACCACGGGCCAGCAGCCAGGATTTCAGTGTCAATTACCCCTGTGAGAGTGATGTACACAATCCCAAACAGCTTGCCAGTGTGGCCAGTTAGGAGGTCTGGTGAGGAGGCAGGCATAAGATTAGGGGTCACAGGCGGTTTCATGGTAAAGTTGTAAGCAGGAAAATAGTTGAATTTCCCTCTAAACAACTTGGGTGTTGAGAATATCCACGGGCCTTGACAGTTGTATCTAACTGCAGATTGTATGCAGGTGGAGGGGCAGGAGGGCCAGGAGATCTTGTACTGATTTGATAGATGGCAAATACAAAATAAGGCAGTAGCTGTGTAAGCCAAAATAACATAACCTTTATTCAAAAATGGCATTAAGTTTGAAGTGTGGGGTCCTTTGATCTATATAGCACCCCACTTCCAAACTTAACATTTTCCATGGGAGGCTCATCAGAGCATTGGGAAAGGCGTGCCTGGGGGTTCTGGGTGCTCTGGTTCAAAGGCGGCAAATGGCACCCTGGCCGGGAGTTCTTTCATTGGTCAGAGATTTCAAATTGGCTACTTGATTATCTTTCTCTAGAGTTGTGGTCATGGGGTTGAACCACAGTACTGTGCCTCCTTCTGGGGATGGCTCTTAATTGACCACCAGTGTATACTTCAAACTCATGAAGCTAATTATTGAAATTTTATTGCCTCCATTAGGCGCCTTGATTGCTCCTCCATTTGGCGCACTAATTTCTTTGGTTTGACTTGCTTTACCATTTGGACCATCATTCTTGGCTTCAGCTTGAGGGGGCTTGACCTTAGGAAAACACGGGCAGGCAGCCCGGGGTATTCAGGGTGAGGGTTCAAATCCCACCCTTGGGCCCAGGTTTCCAGGGGAAAAGAATTGTCAATCCTAATGTAAAAGCCTGTACAAGCTTGTCTATGGTCATAATACCTTCATTGTTAGTACTACATCAGGACCACAATTACCTCTGCCTAATTAAGTGCCAGACTTTAATGATACTGATGTACAACGCTCCAGGAAAGACCAGAAGGACAAGGAAAAGGAAAGGGTTGAGAGAAAGGCAATCCCACTACAACAGTAACACTTCCAAGTAGGGATGAGATCTGGGTTGTTAATCACAATAAGCACAAACCAGAACCAGGGCTATGAGGACCAGGAATCATCATTGAAGTCAAACCAAACAGCACTTACCTCATCAAAGGTATTGACACTTGAAAAGAGCTCAATTGTATGCCCCATGACCGCCTCTGCCTATGCAAATCAAGAACTTTTCAACACAATTCACAACTATCTGTCTCCAATGCAAAACTGAAGCAATACCAAGCTCAAATCCCCAAAACTCCCAAGAAAATACCTAAGGCTCCAAATTTCAGTACCCCAGGGGAAGATTTCACAAAAAATTTGGCTACTCACTCTTGGTGAAGTAACTCCCCAAGTGGCCCTACAAATGATTCCCCAACTAATCATTAAGTTGGTGTCACTCTTATCAGCCATCCATCTTATACAGGGATCAACCCTTTTAATTCATAAATAGAAAAGTACCTGAACAAGCACCATGGCAACCATGAGATACATGGACAGCATGTGGCTTCCCATGATACTATATAATCCTTAATATCCATATTAATAAAGTAACATTCTTTTCTCAATTCCCCTTTACTTTGTTTTATATACTTTCCAGAAGTATATGTCAGGATACCAGGAGTGAGGTGATGCCCCTTCAGGTGAGGGAGGAGCAGATGCAGGTACTGGCATGGCCCACCAGATGATGGGACCTAACTTTACCAGGTAGGAGAGGGCCTTCTCAGCCATAGCCCAGGGTACTGCTGCTGGAAAGGCAGAGTCAATCAACCCTGTAAGTGCCAGGTACAGCACTCCCAGGAATTGACTACTCTGGCCAGTGGCATCAGAAGTGGATGGGATTAAGCTAGTTGGTTTGGGAATTTTGGGGTGCTTCCATTGGTATCAAATAGGTGGCAGGCTTGTTGTATTTCCCGTTGAAGATCAAAGGGTAAATAGTGATTTCTTTGCCATCATAGATTATTTGATAAGGATCCTTGGGAGCTTCTGGGCGAGTGTACCACTACAAGTCTTCCAAGGTTCAGGGTTTGTGGTCAGGGTTATGGGGATACTCAGTGAAGTGCATAGGACCAAACAGAGTGTCAGGGGGCGTTAGTAATCAAATGCTTCTGTTTTATCAACTGGTGCTTGGCTTTCAATCCCTGAGGAAGAGTACTGGTTCTTAGATGATTGCAGATGGGAGAGTATCAAAAATATGAGTGAATCATTATGGTGAACCAAAGGTTCATAACAACTTTATTGGCAAGAATGAAAATACATAATCTTTCTGGTGCTTCTGGCTTATATACTCATTCACAGGCAAGTGCCTCTGGGCATTCTTCTTGTGCTATCTGGGTGACAAGATTTGGCATCTCAAATTCTTCTGGTTGGTTGGCTGCTTCATCATCATTTTTGGGGTCTTCAGGAACAGTTGCTTGGCTTGCTGGTGGCTTATCTTTGACTGACTGGTCATTGGTTCTAACAAGTTTGGCTGCAGGTGTCATGGGGCCTTTCTCAATTTGATTACCATTTTGGGACTGTATTGACAGGAATTCCTGAGGAAAAAGAACTTGATTAAAAAAGGGGTTCCTAATTTGGAACCCCAAATTACTAAATGGAGGATGGGCTTGAACTTTGGGTTCTGGACAGCTAAATTTAGCTTGCCCAGGCCCATCCAAATCCACCAAGGCTTGGAAATAGCTTTTGGGGCCAAGAACGGGCCTCATAGCTGTTACCAGGTCAGTAATGGTTCCTGCACCTGGATGTTTGCTTTTCAAAGTGAATCCCGGTGCAGGAAAATACCTGCCACCCACTTGCCCCTCCTGGAAGCTGGGTGCGGGTTTGATCCCGCCTGGGGCTTTGAAACTGTTACTATTGTAACAATGAGGCACCAGCATAAGGGCTAAACAGAAATAAAACTAGAACAATCTATAAACATTTTTGTAGACATAAAACAAAATGAATCTGTAAAAATTTATAATTTTTATGTCTTAAAAAAAGAATAGAATAATAACAGGCAATTGATGGCAATCAATTTTGGGAACATAAATATTATATCAATTTAACAATGCTTTAGTTTAGTAGAATAGTTTTAAAAACTACCCAATAAAGACTCATTATTGCAATAAAATAAATACCATGTAATTTAATCATCTTCTATTAGATATTTTTCAATTTCTTTATTTCTACTATGTTTTTTGCTATCAAATCCTGACTTTCTGTACTTGATGTGCAATATAATATCCAGGAAGGTGTGATTAAATAGGTGACTTGGTATGGTGAAGCCCCATTTACACCAGCTATTTGATATTGGTGATAAGAAAGTTAAACTATATCTGTCTCATGACCCATCTGGGCTCATCCTTTTTTATTATCACCAGATGACTAACTCTACTCATGCTCTATTGATTGAATACTTTCAGAAAACCAGCTAATCAAATAATTATGTTAGTGGACCTGTTATAGAACAATTGATGTCAACAGCAAAAATGCTTTGACTACAGCCAATCAGGCTAAAAATCCTGTAACCCAGCAGGGCAAACAACAAATCATCTGTTGAAACTTAAATAATTGTAGATAAGTATTTAAAGGGGGGGATGCAGAGGGTCAGGAAAATTAATTCTCACTTTTTCATTAATTTCAGCTTGACTTTTTTTGATATAACAGGTAATAATTCATGTGAGCTTTGAAAAGCTAAGATTACAAGTGAGTAATCATAATTTTTATCTTCCTTTCATCTGGTGATCACTTTCATGATTTTCCCTTCTCAGAGTCTTAGCTTCAGACCATCCATCTTGTTTCATGTTAGCCTTCTTTCAGATAAAAGCAAAATAAATAAAGCTTAAGAATATTGAGGAGAAACTGTCAACTTTCATAAAGAACCTTTATTTATTATAATATGTCTCCATTTTTTACCATTTGGATTTAATTGACTGAAAACCTCTCCAGCTACAAAATAACACCAGAATCCCTATTTTATGATATATGTCAAAATTGAGTCATTCAAGCAAGATATTTAACAAAAATATCTAAATGCTCTTAACTTATAAAAACACACCTAAGTATTTTCCATAATCACCTTATTTATTTATGGAAATGTACTTTCATGGCTTGAAGTATTATGGACTTCTAGAGCCAAAAACCTGTGAAATATTCCTATTTCTGGTTCAAGATTTTGATGGTTTCTAACTTGTAACTAGTTGATTATTCCCAACAAATAAACCTTTGTCTTGAATTATAACAGTCAAGCATATTTTGGCCCTATTATTAACAGCATGTTATTATGCTTTTGAGGTTTAGTTGATTAACATTAACCTTTGTCTTGACTGTGTCAAGACACTTTCGGACCTATGATCAACTTCCTGGTAATAACATTCAAGGGTATCAAATAATCTTACTGCTTAATAAATTAGTTTAAAGACACCTAGACTCATAATATAAATTGATAAGACCATTCAAATAATCACACAATTAGTAAAGTCTAACTGATTAATGATTAGTTAACTGTTACCGGAGTATTAACTGATTTGCTTAAATGAAATTTTATCACCAGAAAATCCTTATCATAGGGAATTTACCTCTAATAAACCCCTTTTGATGAAGTCAAAAACTACAAATGTCCTCATTTTAAGAGCATAGAACCATGGGTTAAGGAGGGATTTGTTGACAGTAAATCCTCTCAAAAGACCTTTTTCTCCCAGAAAATTCCTTTGGATTACGGAAAATATGCTAAAAACCCTCCTTTTTGGAGCATATAATGATAAGTACAGAAGAAATACTATGAGTAAATCCCTCTCAGAGGGCCATCTTCTTCCAGAAAAATCCACAAGACTTATAAAGAGAAAATGTCATTAAAATTTAAATGTGCAAAAAATTTAAACAGCTAATATTATTATTTTGAATTACAACTTATGAAATTCCTCACAATTTAAAAATCTTTTAAACCACAGCCCAAAGCACCTTTAGTACAGACACAATAATTCTCTAAATAATACTTAAGAATAATAAAATAATTTCTTAATATTAAAAGTATATTTTCCATGATCTTTATATGTGACAGTTCAAGACAGAATTTTTAGTCAACCCACTGATGCATTTTCTATATTTATCTTTTTTGAGAATTTTTTAACAGTCTTTTAGGCTTCTTTCTTGGTTTAATCTTCCCAGTTTCTATATTCTTGGTTATAGAATTAGCTAGTTTAAAAAATTCAGAAAATATTTTCATATTTTGTTAGTAAGCTATGAGTTTCATTATCTTAATGAATATAACATGATTTTTGTTAAGGATAGGCTTTTTGCCTTTAGATTGTGATGTGTTGACTGTTGAGTGATGGATAATGGTATTAGTACTTGATACTTAATTAAAAATTGGGGACCTTTTACAAAACCTTATGACCCTTGACAGTGTGTGTAAATGTGAATGATTCATCTCCTCCTGGTTCATGGACATATTCTGGGTTGTTAGCCTGTACATGATATAAAGGATTGCTACCTGTTCATTGTACAAGGACATTTTAGAAAGATGAAGATTATTGAGTTATATTTGTCTTCATTGTGTGAATCCTCCAACCCAGATGATTTACTATTTTTTAATAAGAGATGTAATTTTTGCAACAAAGATCAACACCCTGTCTTCCAACATATCTCACAACACATAGGGGACAGTCATAGAGCTGCTAATAACACTTCTAAAAATATAATAATTTTCACTTTGAAGATCAAGAAAAAAGACAATATCCACAAATTAGGATCAAAGCCAAATACACCCCTCAATCCTTTAATAAGCTATTTGTAACTCAAGCCATACTTGGATCATGTCACAATGCCATCCCCTTGCATATTGATGGCTACTGTTTATGGTATAGTAGCATTAAATTCTTAAAAAAATAATTGTCTTATTTTTAATCTATATATTCTCCTGCTAGACTGTTATCTTTCCTAATCCAAAAACTAAGCTATATTTAGTTTAATTTCAATAAATGTTTCTTCTTATGAAGTCCCTAAGTGATATTATAAATATCACCCTGGGTGTGTGGATTTTGCCCTCTGTATAGCCACAATTTTCTAGTATTTTATGGGATCCTAGTAAGTGAGATAAAAACTTAACTGAATGCAAAAGGGGCGTTTTGCTGGAAAAGAGACAGAATCACACCTCTTTCTGTGAAGCTGGACTCTTGGCATATACTGGTGGGCTGTGCCACAGGGTCATGTAATTGGCAGCTGAGAATTGCACTGTCTGTAGAAGCCATCTTTCCTTTTGTAAGGATGACTCTTTCACAAGGAAATAGTATGCCTGATGTGTGGAGGAGTGGCTGATGCCTGGACTAATAGGGAAGTTGAAATTGGGGGTTTTTAGTGTGATTTTTTAGGGATTTACTAGCAGATAACACTTGGTTTAACTGTATATGGTTTTTGATAAAGAGGTTTACTGTCAGTGAATTTAAAAATAATCATACCAAATAAATTACTTTGCTAATGTATTATGCAGCCATCTCATTCTTGAGTGCTACTGATTTAATAAAAATATGGCTGACATTCATTGATAATAAACCATCCATAGTTTCACATCTGTGATAAAACTTAGGAGCTTCATCCTCTTTATTATTATTTTTTCTAACAAAAGGCATTTATTTATTATAAAGAATGGCTTCAAGTTTCTTATACATGCTTGCCATAAGTACATCTTTGCAATATTTGAGTGATTATATCGGATAAATGTGTGCCACTATTTTATTATTAACAGTTATAGATTTGATCACCTTTTGGACATTTCTATGGGATTTTATAGCTTGAAGTTTCTTATTCAACTGATCTTATCAAGCTTGATATATTATATTTTGATAACACATATGCAAAAAATTATGTTTTGATTGCTTTTACCCTTTTTTGTCTTCAGTTGTCTAAATTTCTGCAAGTAACAAATCATTTCAGAACAAACTAGTTTCAGCCAAAAACTCTCAATTTCAGCGCTAAGAAACTTATCTATAGAAATATTTATGTTTGAATTTATGATTTAATTTAGCTTAAATATAATTCCATTATTATCTCTTTTTAATAGAATTGGGTATAAAGGCTCATACACTTCCATTATTTCAATCAATTCAATAATATCCTGTTTAGGCTCATTAATAAAAGATATCATCTCAAATATAGCTGTATCTTTTATCCCTGGGAATTAGTAATAATTGGTGATAGTTAAGCTCAGGATTTGATACAACTGAAGCTGTTGCTGAAAAATTCTGAAGTCTTACATTTCCTGAATTCCCCCAACAACATAATCTCTTCCAAAACTATTGTTTGTGTCTATGTCAGCTATACTTGTGATAGGGTCTTTAGGATTTTTTATGATGAGTAAGTAATGAAGATTATTACAGAACAACATATAGAAGGTTTTTTAACAAGAAGTAACATGTGGGTGACTTTAGGGAGTAAATCCCTCTCAACAAGATTGCTGAATGTCAGGAAAACTCTTTCCTTGAGAAAAAACTGATTCAACTGAGACTCCCATTAGCAATAAGAATAAGGCTTCTGAAATATATATTTAAATCCTCAATACTTCTCAATTACCAACTGAAATTATAAGCCTCAAACATCAGGACACTAAAATAATTCTTATACCTGATTCTGAGAAGCAGATTCTAGATCCCCTTACTGCGCCTTGTTTCCCCCCTTGGGGTATGAAAACACCAGTTTGATATTTCAAGTAAATTTTATCTTGATTTCTCAATCCTTATTTCAATTAATCAACCCTAAAGGTACTTAGGGAAAACTACCTTAAGTTTATTTTCATTGTATTTGAAAATAAGTGTCTAGTTATTAGGTTCACTAATTTGATCCACTTATTAGCCAACTATATTGGGTTTATTTCCCAAATATGGAAAATCTCATTAGTTTTTTTGAAGAACAAGCCTCCTTTCTTAAACCCCATTCCCACAAGCCTACTCTCATGGTCCAACAGTGATATCAAGAATTGCCTAGAATATGCTGCAACAGCTCTTAGAGGAGCATAAACTAATATTAATAAATTTACTTTGCTCATTTTTTCCATTATTTTATTTATTTTATTATTTTTTAGACATTGATAATCTTTTTAGAAATAACTGGTGAGATTCAGTTATAGCTTGAGGTGTAACTATATAAGATACTATATTTTTTACTGTAAATTCAGAACCTGAACATAAAAATGCAGGATTGTCAAATCCTTGATCCAAATTTTGAATCACTTTTGCGGGCAACTCAGCTGAGTGAAAAATAAAAATATTTAATAAAATTAACCATTTAATTTGATATTTTTTTGGTTTATTTAAATTGGCAAATTTTGAATCTCTTGAGCAGATAACTCAACTAACAAAAGACAAAACCTAACAAACAAATGCGGGATACATGAATCAGAAATGCGGGATTCTTATGTACAATTTGAGATTTCCTATATTTCAAACAAATCATAGACATCATGTGAAAATTAACAAATCTGAAATTTCAGGATTGTCAAATCCAAGAACCAAGTTTCAAATCATAATTGCAAGGAATTTGAAATAAATATAATTTATGGGTGTCTCAAAAATGATGCCAAAGGATCTAGAGTGGATTTGTGCTGATTCTTTTAGGAAGCACAGGCATTCTCAAAAATCACCCTATTCCATTTTAGGATGGCTGAATTTTAGATTTTAATATTCACAAAATTGACATATTTAACAATAAAATTGACTAAAATATACATTCCTCTTCTTGGGTTTAAAATTTTAATAAATTTTTATTATGTCTTCTTTCAATAACAACCAAGCCAACAAGCTGTTCCCTGGCCTTGACAAAATCATGCAGGGCTACACTGGGTCTCTTGACGGTGAAGCCTCTGTCTATGGCCACTCCCAACCTGCAGGCCCCTCTGCAAGCCCCACCCAGGAGTCTGTTCTTTCCCCTGCAACTTCCAGCATGGCCCTATTTGCCCACCATGCACAGGCAGCTGCCAACCCAAATCCCTTATCAGCAATGGCATCTGGAACCAGCCATTTTATCCATGGGGTCACCCAGAGAGCCCAGAACCCCAAAACAGCCAATCAGATGGCATCAACTAGTTCCCAAGATGGACACGTCCCTCCCCCAGCCAATCAGCCTGCAAGACACAGAAGAAAATTGATTGCCCCAGAGATTGTTCTCAAAATGGTTGAAAAGCAAGGCAAGCTTATGTCCCTTGGGGAAATTGCGGCCGCAATGGGTTTTGCAAAGTCAACTGTGGCTGCAACCCTGTGAGCCCACGCCAACTGTGGCCCCCCACCAAGAAGACCCCAACTGGTGCCCGTACCTCAACCAAAGGTGAAAAGGCCCACCCTCTCATGATGGCTATTATGGAGTGTGACCCGTGGATGCCCCTGGTCCAGGTACGTCTCCAGTTGGGACTCCACAGCATCTTCACCAACAAAAGAACGGTGAATTCATGGATGCACAGAGTTGTGGTTGCTGCTAGAATCTTGTCCAACTAAGTTCTCAGTGGCCCCATTTTGGTGGATACCAACCCCTACAATTCAACAATTATTAATTTTATCAAAGGAAGGGGAATGAGGGCCTGTAATGACGTAATATTCCTGTTGTATGCTAAGATATCTGCAAGTATCCAAGACTTTGGAGAGAAGCACATCCAATCTGACGTGTACAAGCATGGCCCAATCTTGTATTGTTTTGTTGGGGTTTTATTGGCAGTTTCCCCATTGGGCGTCAGTTATTACTCGGCAATATCAAACACTGCAGATGGGTATGCCTACAAGACAGAGCTCAAGGCCATGCTGGAGGAGTGGGCCGCCTAAAACGCCGTGCACACAGTTGTACTGAGTGCAGAGATGGAGCAGCGGGAATGGGCAACCCAAGAAATCAGGGCTGCGGGGCATACCTGCTGGGCCTACCCCATCAGCTATGACAATATGCATCTTGCAGATGTATGTCTCTACAATTTTGGTTCTGCCCTCAGGCGCTTAAAGCCTGCCACCTACAACAAACTATGCACCCAAATTGATAAGGGGTATGAGCTTTTCCCTTCTGCGTCTGTTCAGGACTTATTTGATCTCATCATCTTCTATGCAAGTGATAGTGATAGGATAAGTCCAGAAAGGGACCCCTGCCTCCCCCCTGCGCCACTCCATACATTTTGTCAAGCCCGCATATGTGACAGAAGAAGAATTTGAGCAATTGAAGCAATCAGCTCTTGGTGCCCCTTCCCAGTCAACAGACCCTGCCTCCCCAACCCCCCATCAAGCCACCCGCCTTCCAACTCTGACTCCTAAACCACCACCCATTCCCTCCCCATCATCTCTGATGCTGTCCCTTTCATAGGCACAGATGAAGGCAATGTTCATTCCGCCCATTCCCTCCCCTTCCTGTCCTTTGATTAGTAAATAAAGCTTTTCTTGGTGACTACTATTAAAATTGATTTTTTCTTTCAGTTCATAATTAATAATATATTTTTTACATTGTTATAAGTTTCCATGTGTAAAGAATGTTGTACATTTGATGTGGTAACATATAATTATTTCTATGGATATTTTCATCATCATTACTAAATTAAAGACAATAAATGTATATATTGCATTAAAATATTGCAATTAGACGTCAACTCTTGATATTTTGATATTATGTTCATAACTCAATGCATTTTGTTTAATAAAATCCATTGTAAACTTGACCTTTTCCATTATAATTTAACAAAATGGAATGTGTTTATATTAGAGAGCCATTAACACTTAGTATAATATTAATAATTAGTGCATTTTACAGCCTGTATATTTACCTATTGGTAATAATTATGTAAACTTCTTAGTCAGATTTTGCAAGGTAATAATAATGTAATGTGTTAATAGAATACTGTTTATTGTCATTAATTGGCTGATTTTTTTGATGTGGCAATTGTGCATTTTCTGATATTTACGCACTAGTATCCAATTGGTTGGCTTCACATCCAATTGGATACTAGTGTGTAAATATCAGAAAATGCACAATTGCCACATCAAAAAAATCAGCCAATTAATGACAATAAACAGTATTCTATTAACACATTACATTATTATTACCTTGCAAAATCTGACTAAGAAGTTTACATAATTATTACCAATAGGTAAATATACAGGCTGTAAAATGCACTAATTATTAATATTATACTAAGCGCTAATGGCTCTGTAGTATAAACACAGTCAATTTAAATAAATTACAATAAAAAAGGCCTCATTTACAATGAATTTTATTAAACAAAATGCATTGAGTTATGCACATAATATCAAAATATCAAGAGTTGACATCTTATTGCAATATTTTAATGCAATATTTACGTTTATTGTCTTCAATTTATTAATGATGATGACAAAAATATGTATGCGTCAAAGATAGTACTATAAAAGCCAGTTTTTTGATGGAATTCAAACAAAATGCCATCAATCTATAACTTAATCAACAAATTAGAAGCTCACCTGCAAAAGGTTGTTGAAATCAAGAAAAATATCAGGGAAATAGTGACAGGAAAGCTGGGGGACAAGGGCCAGCCACTGATCCAGTCAAAAGAAGATGCTCTGAACAAATTGGGAAATATTATAGATGAAAAGAATAAAGAAAAAGTACTTAATCTACAGGGAACAATTTTATCAAGTCTAAAGTTCAACAACACGGCATACAATTTGTGGGAGTTCTGGCAGGGGGCCAAAGAAAACAATGAGAAGATAAAACTAATAGAAGGAACAGAAATTCAAAAGGAAATCAACACCAATGAAGAGGAAACCAACCAAATGGAAACAGATGAAAATGAAACACAAGCAAGAAGCAGAAGCGCTTCAAGAAATACAGAAGCTTTATCAAATGAAAATCAAGAGGAAGCACAAGTTGCAAGAAGAATAAGGAAAATTAAGCCTAAGAAAATTAATGAAGAGCATCCAACGCTCATGAAGTTTGCCGATATGGCGCCTGTGGCTGAGGGGGCCACAGGGGAAACAATCAGTAAGTCTTTTTATGTTTTACTTATATTTATTTTAGTCATCACCCGGGATGGGGATGAGGTTGCTTAGAAGTGGCAGCTTTTACGCTGAGTTGGTTTTATTGGGGTTACCAGTCACTTGTGGCCCCTATAAAACAAATAAATAAAATAATTCAACAGAATATGAATAATTTTTTTAATAGTGAAGCTCAAGATAGGGAATATCAACCACCCGCGGGGTGCTTGCCATGGATAAGGGAAGCCTACAAACTAGGATCAACAATAAAAATCAAAGAAATGAATGAAATTGGCGGGGATATAAAACTGAACTTTGATGAATACATATATGAAAGCGTTCAAAGGTTCCCCTTCACAAATATCAATGAATACAAAAAATTTAATAAAACCAATTTTCAAATAGGAAATAAATATCTGAAATCAGCAATTTTTAATAAAATTTTTAAGTCTCTATCCAATAAAGTTGGGGATGCAGTACTTGTGAATAATTTTAAACCTTTATTTATTTCATTTGCAGAGGCCTGGGGGCAGATTCAAGTTGGGCACCCCTGGTGCCCTCTTCAAATTCAGCCAAACGCCCTATATCAATAGGTTAGTACAAACTTTCAAAAAATTGTGCATGTTCTCAGAAAAGTATACCTTGCAAAGAATCCACATCAAAGTATACCTGGGAATCCTTCTCCACTGCATATTGAAAGCCAACGTCAAAAAGTTAGAAGATGTACCCATACAAATTGATATATGCTGCGTAGCCCTCAACCGACAGAAGAGACCACGGGGATACAGGACAGTTGAGCACGTTCTATATGACTCATTTGCAATAGCAACACTATACGGGTACTATGTGCCCCCTGAAAAAATCTACTAGTTGATTCTCTCACCTGATTGCCTTTTATAAGACGTTTGGCCACCACTGGGGTGCTGAGTGCCACCCCTCTAGCAATCAGCGTCAAAGTCATCCACCACATACAGAAGAGTATGTGGGACCAATTGGACACATTAGTAGAAAGTTTAATTTCAGGGTATAATTCCCCAGAATAATCACATTCCCCTTGCAATTCACATTCCTCTTATAAATAATTTTCCCTTGCAACTTAAACTTTTTTATTTTATTTTATTTTATTTATTTTTAAATATTAAAATTTTAATACTAAATACTTCACTATTTTAAAATTTTACTTGTAAAATTTTAATAGTAAAATATTTAATATAAAAATATTTAATATTAAAATATTTATTTTTAAAATAATTAATATTGAAATATTTAATAGTAAACATTTAATATTAATATTATAATATTAAATATTTTACTATTAAATATTTTAATATTATTGTCAGAAAATTGCGGACCATGGTATTTTATCATCTGCCAGCCGATATCCAAAAATCTTCTAACATTAGGAAAGTACAGAGAACCTGTGACTTTGATGTAACCTTTGGCCCGGAATATTTTTTTGTCATCAGAAGTAGCAAGTCTGACAGGGCCCAAGGCCCAAAGGATTTGGGACAATTCTTCTTACTTCTGGATATAGGTTCATAAGTTGTCTCTATATTTTGCTATAGATAATTATACTGTATGACACAGTATCATCTTTTGTTTTCCACCAATAAAGTCTAAAGATAGGATCACATTGAGGAAATAAGACTTGGATCAATCATCAAGTTGTTAAGAATTCATCAGTCTTTTATTCTAATGGACTGGCTTTAAGGCAGCCCGCCTGCCCGCGTTTTATCTGAGTTAGCTCACAACGCTAAAGAAGGCTGAGGTAGCATTAGGGCAACACAGCAGCAGTAGGCTCAGCCTTTTTGGGGTGGTTTTAATGGAAGGCTAAATTGACATCTTACACAGATTGGTATCCTTTCTGTCTACCTGGGCCACTTCCAGGGCTAGCTAGCCAGTGGTTGGCTACTAGTTCACGGAGATGATTGTTCACTTAATCAGAGCTACTCTAATACAATAGGCTCAAAGCCTTTTATCTTAGAGTGGTTGGCCTGACAGCCCAGTCCATGTTGGACTCTTCTAGATGTAATGCAGATGAAAGTTCATATGATGGCCCTCTTGTTCTAGGATTCATTTAAAGTTTTAGAATAGTAATTATTATGGGAAGCATGTTCAAGGTGGTGGTTGGAGGTGGATTAATTAATGAGCAGTAATTGCATATACCATATATTAATTGTAATGCACAAGTAGGTTGATGCCAGGATATGATTTAATCACTGATTCCACAACCCACGCCCCACATTATTTTGTTGAAACCCTTCCCAAGAGCAATTAACTGCTGGCCCGCGTTATTTTGTTGAAACTGTTAATTAGTCAATATCCAGAAATCCTGACAATTATATATTTTGATATTAAATATTTACTATTAAATATTTTAATATTATATATTTTGATGTTAAATATTTACTATTAAATATTTTAATATTAAAATTTTAGTATCTAAAAGTCACTATTAAAAATATTTAATATTTTAATATTGAATAAATCACAATTAAATAAAAATTGGTATATTTTGATTATTTAACCTTTAATATTAAACTTTTAAGATTTTTAATTATACTTTTATTTTATAATTTTTATTTTTAGTTTTAGTTTTAGTTTTTAGTAGGTAAATTATAATATTATTATATCTAAATATATTACAAGACAATAGTTAAAGTTGTGACCACGCCGAATATTTAAAAATAAGTTAAAAATGTTTTTATTTATTATTTATTATCTTGTCAAGTACAGGTCCATTTATCACAAAGATAATCATGGGGAATTAAATTTATCCGCATCATGCGGCCCGCTCCACTTATGTTCCAAACACGTGATTGTTTAGAACTTGAATTACCTTTCCCTTATAATATGATTTGATGAACATATTTGATAAACTTGACCTGCGTCCTAAGTACAAATTAGTAAGAGATACATGAAAATCATTGGTTGCTATGTTGTGTGGCTATAGTGGCACTGAAATACCAAGGAGCAGATGATGACACGCAAGGTCCAATTTATGGCTTAAAAAAGTCAAAGTACCAAAATGATTCACAATTATTTAAATAAACTTATTTTTTCTATCTTTATTTAATTTATTTATTTGTTAGCGCAAAAGCCAATAATATTTAGTGCATCATAATAAAAATAAATCCCTCTTATCTAGTATAATTAATTTTACTTACCTTTTCTAGTATTCTTAAATGTCTATAATACATTCAAACATCACATTAATATATATAATAATTTTTGAGTCCTAGTAAAAACAAACTAAATAAAATTAAAACTAAATGAAACCTGGGGCGCCCATTTATCTGATTGGCTCAGAGGCCAGGGCTTTTGGGAGGAATGATTCTGTTGTAACTGTGCTGTTTTAGCAGAGTTACATAGGGAAAAATATTTAGAAGATAGATAATAATCTTTATTGCGAGATAGTGATTATATAGCTATTGTGAATCAATGGATAGTAGGAACATGATTGGTGATCATACAGCTGGATGGAAGAGGGGGGTGGCTTGATCCTGATAATGAGTTAAGCACCAAATTGAGATATTCACCGTGAAGGATCATCATCTGTTCATGTTGATAGATTTGGTAGTTCAAGTTGACTTCCTAGTCTGGCTTTGGGTGACCGGGTAATTGGATTGTGGGTCACGGACCTGCTTGGTTGGAACCTTGTTGGCAGGTTGAGCCTGCAGTTTTGACAATTCCAAGTGCTTGTAGAAAGCTGCCACCACATTGGGTGGCATTGCAAATTGGCTGATCTTGAGAATGTTGAAGAGATCCTTGGTGTCCTGAGGGAGGCCTTGTTTCACCTTATTCTTGATCCACCCAAAGACCTCCTCAATTGGATTCAGGAATGGGGAATATAGGGGAGAAAGAGGTGTCTCATTGGGCAGTCTGCAAGGCAGTGGCTAGCAGAATGGCTATTTTTATCAATGGGTTGGAAATTGAACACAATCAGATCCACTTTGTGGAGCCCAACATTATCAAGCACAACAATGTTGGTTGTGCCGCTATAATTTATCCAAAGGTACTCCTTGACAGCTCGGAAAAAATCAAGAAAAGTCCTGCTGTTATGGGAGCCTTTAATCATCTGGTATTGATCTAACCCGCAAGGACCAAGAGCGCAACCATTGAATAGGTCTGGGAACAGACAGCTGCACAATGGGCTACGCTGTCCTTGGACCCCTTCTTGACCCACTCATGCCTGGACCTGAGTGAGGAGGAAAAAAACAATTTGTCAATATAGAAGAACTGGACATTCCAAGTCTCCTTTAGTGCCAGATATGTCTTAGCATAAATGCGTCAATCCTTGATGGTCTTTTCACTGTTTCTGTTGTACAGAGAAACTCCAAGCACCTTCCAAGAGAAGCCCAAATCAACCATTGTTTTGTAAACAAGGGTTTTAGAGACAGAAAGCCTGAACTCTGTGGCAAGCATTGATTGGACAGCAAGCGTGACCAGGTGGCAATCCCTGGCTACCCACTGCTTGATTGCGTCAATGTGTATGGGCTGAAGGAGTTTTGGCTGTCTTTTTGCCTTGGTGGATTTGGCAATTTGCCCGGTATTGCCATACTTGGTGTTGATGTTGGCAATGTACCTGGCCGTGACACCAAATTGGGACGCAATATCCCAAACCGCCATTCCCCCGTTTAAGCAGTTGAGGAGAGCTTCACACTCACTATCTGTCAACCAACGCTGGCCCTTGGCAGGTACCACAGCATCCTGGCTACCAGGCTCAACACAGGGAATTGTGACCTTTGTGTAGAAGGTGGGATCACGCTTGGTTGCGCTGGCGCCGTCAATGGTGGCATAAGACACAGGCACAGATGGCTCCTCAGTTGTGGCCAATGACTGATAGGAGGTATCAAAGACGCGGGGGCAGGAAGTAGCAACTCTTGGGTCAAGAGTGCGGGGCCGGGTGACAACTGGGTATACAGTGGAGGTGTAAGTAACCTCAGTGTTCTCGGTGACCCTGGTGTAAGAGACTTTTGTGGCAGGCCTTGAGAGTGGCTTCTGTCTGGGATTCAAGCTGGTTGATTGGGCCTGGGACGTGGGAGGTGGTTGGCTAGCAATGACACCTTGGGAGGCCTGAGTATTGGCATGACTCCCTTCAATTTGTGTTCTGGGTCTGTTCTTGGACCCTCTGGGACGCCCTTGTGGACGGGCTGCCCTGCAGGCTGGTGCAGGAGCAGGTTGGGAATGTGATTGACAGTCCATAAAAATAAAATAAAAATATATTTTTTAGATTAAATATGTATTTATTTGGAGTTATTGATTTAGTTGTGGGTATTTATTTCACTTGATTTAGCCTTGAATAGTAACAGTATTTCTTTATCTGTGATTTGAAGTGTATAATATTGTATCCTTTCTGGGTTTGGATAATTTTAAAGTTTAATCAAATTTTATGCTTAAACATGGTTGTTGAGATTGAATTTTTCATTTGATTTTTGTTGTGGTGGAGCTTCTTGATTTGGGTTGGTGTTTCCTAGTGTGCTTACTGTACATTCAATTTAATTTCCAGTTCCTGCAATTAATATTTGAGTTTAATAGTGGCATTCAAAAGTGATTTGAAATTTGGTCCATGGATTTGACAATCCCGCAATTTCAAAAAATATAGTAAACTTAATGAAAATGGTTAATGGATTTGAACGCTTCAAATCTGATTCCAGTTAATTCATTTTGTCCATAGGAAATATGCAGCTTGACTTGAACTTTGCAAAGTGTCTATGAGTTCCCGCATTTTCAAATATTCAAATAAATACTCAAAAAAAGCAATTTAATTAAAAAAAGGCCATCCTGCAAAAGTGATTAAAAATTTGGACCAAGGATTTGACAATCCCGCATTTTTACGTCCAGGTTCTGAATTTACAGTACTATTTTACCAATAAAATGTATGTTATTTTCAGTTTAAGCCATCTAAGTTCTATTATATAAATTAATGTAAGCCTCCTCTTTTAATATGCTGTGTGATCATAATAGTTGTTTTTTATAGTTATTTTTCATAGTAATAAAATAACATTATGGAAAAAGAATATAGTTTATATGGTAAATATAAAATATTTTCTTGATTTTCCATATAATTATTTATTATTTCTAAAAAAATTATGTTATAAGATTTTGGGTATTTTTTGGTTTATATTTATAGGTCTTTTTTATTAAAAATGTTAAGGGCAATGAGTGCAGTTATTTAAAAAATTGACAATATCCAGAAGTCAAATTTATGAAAAAAATTCACACTTTACTATTGGGTCAACAAAATCATTGTCAACATGGGTGCTGTTGCCTATCATATAGACTTCTTTGTTTCTTTTTATAAACATTAACTTATATTATATAACAGTATAAATATTTTCCCTACTAACTCTTTTGAAGACTTGGTACATTTGGCAACAGTTTGGATTTTTATTTTAATCAATACAGTAGTTTTGAAAGCTATGGCAATAGGCAAAATGAACTCAGATTTAAACAAAATCATTTCAGATTTAAACAAAATTCAACTAGCAGATTAAAAAATACACTCTGTCAACAGGGATTTTTGGCGCTAATAGGCAAAATGGGTCAACACAGCAACAAAGTACTCACGCGCAAAGCAAAATCATTCAAAATGCAATCCAAAATACATGGATTCACAAACAAAATGGTGTGAGTTGGCTTTTGGTGTACATATGTTTACTATGTGAATCGGTGACAAAATACACCCACACATGGTGCGTCAAAACTCAATCCAAAAACAAAACAGAATAGGAACTCAAACCACAAACAAAATCACTCACACAGTTTGTGCAATGGATTTTAATCAAGAATGATACCAAGGCATCTAAAATAAGACACAAGATCTGAAACATAAATTTTAAAAATATTGTGTTGGGTGCTTATATTTGGCATAAAATCTGGGAAAGAGGGTGGGAATTATTTTGGGTATTCAAAAATGGGCGTTGTAAACCAGAAACAACTAATTAAGAAATAAAAATCTTTAGGCAGGATATTGGGTGGGTTAAATTCTAGTTAAATAACCATATTTAGATGAAAGCAAAAATTAAAATTAGGGAGTAACTTAATTAAAATTTATTTAGTATTTTATTAAATTTTAAAATGAAAGGAACACAACACCAGAGTACCAATGCACTTGTTGTGCGCTGCAGTTGTGGTTGCCCCCACGGGTCAAAGAATAGACTCAGTACAACCTAAGTGCCTACTTGGGAGGTAGGCAGAAGAGGAGAGTTCCATGGTGACGCTGCACTGACACAGCCGGTTCAAGGAGCACAAGCTGCTAGGGTGCAGAGCATAAACCCTTGGGTCCCAAAGCTGACCCAGAAGCCAACCAAGGTCACCACTACCAAAATGGTTAGAAACAAGGAGGTAGAACTTACTTCATATGTGTTTGACGTTGTGTACCGGCAAGAGCTGGTCCCGTCAGCCATGCTGGAGAAGGTGAAGCCTGTACTTGATACTAGCTATGAGCCATACATAAGCAATGACAATCAGGAGGACAATGAGGAGCCCAAGTTCTTTCAAACTGATGAGGGACAACTGGTGTTCAAGAAAGTTGCAGCCTTCTACAACAAGGTGCCTATGCCCTGTGCCTTGCCCAATGCTGATGAGTCAATCCCCACTGCTAAAAAGCCCGCTCAGAAGCGCATCCCCGACATCCAACACATCATACTGCTTAATCTAATGTGTGAATCAGGCAATTACAAGGCGGCTCAGCCATTGTCAGGGTGGATCGCAAGTACGCCTCAAGGACCTTCAACAAGTTCCTCAACACAGGTTGAGTCGTTGCCGCGGAGAAATCCTTGCGCGTGTTGACCATGCTCACAAAGGAGCACAAATGGGCAATCTGCCAGTGGATAACCCAAGATTTCCATCTTGAACTGGCAAATATACAGGCCATGGTCAAGTCCGCTTTTTGGGGTTGAGGCCTCAATTTCCTTCTATTATCATTTGGTCAAGGGAATGTGATTTTCCTGGAAAAAACTCGGGGTATCCCCATACAATTGGAACAGCCCAGCCAATATTGAGACCCGGAGAAAATACACAGAGGCGTATACTGCCCTAAAAGCCAAGGGCACAGTCAAATTTTACTACATCAACAAATCAGCATTTGCCTCGTCAATTCACAATGAGTATGGGTATGTCCCCAGAGGCTCCAATGACGGGATGGCTTGGCGTGCTGCAGTCCACGCCACAGCCTATTTGATGGTGGCTCTCCTCGGTCCAAAGGGGGTTGAGCTCTACCAAATGATATTGGGATCTCACAATAGCCAGACCTTCCTATCATTCCTCTGATTGGTCCAGGAGCACCTGAGGCGCACAAGCCCGGGCTTCACTAACGTAATTGTGCTGGACAATGTTGGTCTCCACAAGGTGGCAGATATTCTTGAAGAATTTCCATCAATTGACACGAGCATTACAGTGGGCACCCAGCAATTGGCCATGGCAAATATGCGCCTTCTCTTCCTCCCTGCCTATTTGCCCTTCCTAAATCCCATTGAGAAAGTCTTTGGGTGGCTCAAGCAAGTCGTCAAGCAAGGAACCCCAACTGGGACAGAGGACCTTTTTGATTTGCTGCAGGCCAGGATCCATACCCTCCCAGCTGAGACTGTGGCCAAATTCTATGGCCACGCTGATTTGTTTATCCCCGCGTGCATTGCAAATCAGCCAATCAATTAAAGGCTTAGCTTATCCCACTTTTTTTATATATCCTCTAATTTACTAATCAAGATTCATTAACTAACATTTTATATTTAGATGTTTCCAAGCCCGCAATCACATTCAGCAGCACCATCAATGAAGGTTAGTAATTTATTTATTCATAATCATTTTTATTATTTCACCCAAGGGTATCCCAGATGCTTGATAATGGATTATGTGAACACATCAATATCATTTTTGGCAAATAAATATAAAAATCAAACTAAAAAAATAAATTTAAATCATACAAATTAGAAGTAGATTTTATTGACATATATTATATGCTTTTATTAAAACCTTCCCTGAAATTTATTTTGAAAGTAATGTTTGCTAAAAATTATTTTATAAAATTATTAATTATAATAAAAATAATCTTAAGAGTAAATATATTTATTGGTATAGAGAATAAATTAGGAGTGCCTATAATGGGTTTGGCAGTATGTACCCACCCCACAATAAAGGTGGCACACAACCTCCACTGCCACACCGTGGACAGTGGATACACCCTGGTTAAAATATTCTTGCCTGCTGGTAAAAGGGAGGATGGTGAGGTGGGAGTGAAGCAGCAGCTTCTCAGGCGGGGCCGCAAACCCGTAGATTCCAGCCAGGACCAGGGCGTCCTGGATAACATGGTCAACTGAGTCATATCTGTGGGGACCTTCTTCCCGTCAAGAGCAAGTTGGGCCTTGTCAATCCCCAGAAGGACCCCATCCAGGTCCTCCACGCTGGCGCTCATTCCAAAGTAAAACAGGAAACCCAGATAAACCACCAAGTGAAGCCTTTGCCCAGCAAAGGCTTCCGTAAACTCACATAATTTATTGTATACTGCGTTTTTTTTTCTTGTGTTTAGTTTTGCCAAAGGTAAGACCCATAGCTTATGTGACCCCCGTCTTATTGGCACTCCAGGCCAGCCCAAAGTCCGCCAGGAGGATTTTAGTCTTCTTCACGGCTGTTGTATCTGCAACAGCCAGTTTTTCTACCGCGCGCCTGAAGTTCTCCAGCAAGTAGGACAGGGTGTGCTCCACCGGGAAGCAGAAGCAAGCAGCCGCATGGGCCCGGCCCATCTCTGGTATATTCTTGAATGGGAGCGTTGCCAGGACGTCCCAAACAAGCTCAATGGAGTTTACACAGTAAACTCCACTGAGGGACACCAGGTCCAGGCAGACCAGTTGAGCATCCTTGTAGGTAGTAACTGCTCACTTGGATGCCCCCTCTTCATGCGTTAGCCCAGCCAATGCCTCCCTAGACATTGGGAATGCACCGTGAATCCTATCTTTGAGCTCCTGCAAGACAGGGGGGACAGGAAAAGCTGCTTTGCCACATGAGTGGCAAAATTTGAGTAGAAGGTGGGGGGACAAAAAGAACCAGGACCTGGTGGAGTTTGCCACCAACATCTTCTAAAAAAAGGTAAGTATTTATGAATTTTTATTAAATTTATTTTCTTAGGTTACCTTCTTGGGTTTCTTCTTTGCCAAAGGCTTTGGCAGGCTTTGCCATCCTTGGCGCAAGCAGCTGTGCAGGCGTCTCAGTGTCCTCCTTGCAGGCCCTCTTGGCGGGTTTGAGATGTGCATACATCTCAGAGTTGTCCGTCAAGACAGACAGCGCAGAAAGGGAGTAGGACTTGAATTGTAAGCCATCCACAACTGTCTTCTGGATGTTGATTAGGCGCTCTATTGTCTTCTCAGGTGTGTCTGGTATTTTGGTCATGAGTGACTTGGCGGACACCTTTTCAATTTTGTCCCCTTCAAGGATGGCAGACTTCACCTTTTCCTAGACCTTGCGGTCAATTTCTTTGATTTTGGGAATTGCCAAGTCAAGGTCTTTTAGAAGTTTTTCCAATTTGCTCATTGATTTTTTACTAACCTTTTCATATGTTTTTATAGCTTCCACCCCAATAAACTATATGTTATTTTGATACTATTTCCTCTTTGTTTATTCCTTTTTGTTTTCCTATTTACTACATTATCCCATCTTTTTACCCATTTCATATATGTTTTACATACATCTCAATATGTGTCATTTGCTTTGTGTGGCATTGTTTCCCTAGTTAACATATTATTTTTGGCGCTTGACACAGCCCCTTGTGAAAACATTAACAACAATTTGGTGATCAGCTAAAATTGAATTAGAAAATTATAGTGTTAATTGTTTTTAGATAAAGTTGTTACTGATCCAAATTCAAAACCTTAATGTAAACTTTAAGCCAATCAGGAGCTGAGTGATAAAGTGATTGTTGTGACATAAAGGTTCATTCAATAATTCTTTGATGCATGTGGGCTAATGAATATGATTGGCTGGATGTTTTGCCATTGTACGCCATTGCCGCTGTGGCAAGTTGTTGATGGACTAGTGTTAACTCAGCGGCTGATTGAGCACTAGTCCATCAGCAACTTGCCACAGCGGCAATGGCGTACAATGGCAAGACATCCAGCCAATTTATTCATTAGCGCACATGCATCAAAGAATTATTGAATGGCCCTTTATGTCACAACAATCACTTTATCACTTGGCTCCTGATTGGCTTAAAGTTTATCATTAAGGTTTTGAATTTGGATCAGTAACAACTTTATCTAAAAGCAGTTAACACTATAATTTTCTAATTCAATATTAGCTGATCACCAAATTGTTGTCTATGTTTTCACAAGGGGCTATGGTTTGGTGCTAAAAATAACTGTGTTCTGGATCTAGATACACACCATAGTAAATATATGATTTTATAGAAATAAGCTGAACATAAAGAATAAAACCAACTATAAACAAAGAGAACATAAACAATTGAAATTCAAAATAAAGATAATATAAATATAAAATGTTTGGTGACAGGGGAGGTTTTATTGAGGCGGGGGGAGTGATGCCTAGGAGGCAGAATAACGCGGGAAGGAAGACGTAGAGGCAGTGTTGGCCTGGGGGGTCTGGGATTGGATGGGTTTGGCTTGCAGGTTAGGGGTGGGGGTGGTGGGGGTGGAGGCAGGAGGATTTTGCAGATGGTTGCCATATACCGCTTGTTGTACTCCTCATTGGTCATTGGTTGGATGGGCTGGTAAGTGGCAGTGGCCCGAGGTGGAAGGCGCTTATCCTTATGTGATTGGCTGCCCATGTTCACATGGAAAACCATTTGCACAAACAAGTCAGCCACCATTTGGCAACCAAAGAGTAAAATTGTGATCAAGGACCCCAAGATAGAGGTTGTTGAAAGCCTGAGAGAGGCGTTCCCGTAGTGTATCTCTGATGTTAAAGAAGATGGCATCTTCCAGATGGACATTGGCATGGCCGGCAGGGTAGACTGAGGCCTGGTGCCCGTGTCCCTGGATGGCCTCAAGGGCAGTGGAGCTTCCCTCCATCTGGTGGCTCAAGAAAACCTGGTATTTGGAATTTGAGCCATCCCAGGAGTCGAGCAATCCACCGAGGATGTGGCCGTACAAGTACCCATTGATGAAATCATGGTTTGTCCGATAATAGACAAAACCCTTGGCTGACACAGCCAGAAATGCACCAATAAACGCCCCCTTCTTGACCTTCTTCCTTCCTTTTTGAGTGGCGGCTCTTCCTTGCTCACTAAAGTCATCAAAAGCTAACAATAGCTTGTAGTAGGAGATGAAAATGACATCATCTGACAGACTAGTCAAGCAACAAACCAGGGCTGATTAGATTGCATTGTCATATGGGGAATCCTCAGCGCCATCCCATTGGTTGCCGGCAAAATTTGTAAGAACCCTAATTTAAGCCACCTTTCAGTGCATCCAGAGCTGCACCATGCGCTCAGACACCCAAATGCCATGGTGAGCAAGTTGCTTCCGGACCTGGGTCAAGGGAAGCTTAGGGTCCCGCTGGAGGAGGTTGAGCATGATTGGGTATGCCTCAGTTATCTGGGACTCTTGGGCCTTCTTGGGCTTCTTGGCCGCCCCAATCCAATTCCCTCTGTTCATCATGCTGTTGAATTCCCGCATGACAGTAGCTCGGGTAAATTGCAATTAGTCAGCAATCTGATCCCAGGACAGACCCTGCAGGTTGAGAGCCACAATTTCCTGAAGAATTTGGGTGGTGATGATTTGTTGCTTGGGGCACTGGGCAGGGGGAGCTGAAGCCTGATTGGCTGAGGGAGGGGGCAGGTTGGGTGATGGCAGGAAGTTGTTCCAAATTGAGGTTGCCATCCTGATTGGTTGATTGGTGGGCAGCTTGTGCAGGGGTGGGTGTGGGAGCGGGGGCAGCACTAGACGCAAAGTGACTCTCAAACAAGTCAAAGCCATATGAGTCGGGGGACAGTAACAGGTCAGCTTCCTCGTTACCTGCCTCAAAGGCTTGGGTATAAGCGGGTGCCTCCACGTTCTGAGCCTTGCCTCCATTGAAGCTGGCTTGACTGCTGGCGCGGTTGAAAATGTTGCTGTTGAAAACCATCTTGAACTAAAACCTAGGATAAAATCACTAAAAGTAGAAATTTTAAAAATTAATGATTTATTTTTATTGTAATCACCATTCCATTTTTGGAAGGTTCTCAAAACCATTCCATACAAATCTAGAGCCATGAAAATGAATAAAATGCCTCTGTTCCTAAATTGGATAGCTGTTGATTGGCTGTTATACTGTTATTTTTCTATTTTAGGCTGCTCATACTACACATCTTGTGTGAGTTCATTTTGTTTTGTGTTTGTGTAATCTCGCTTCTAGAGTACTCAGATTTTGCTTCATTTTGGTCCTTCTGTTGGTGTCTCATATGAATCCTGATTGGATTATAATATACTCTGGAATAGCATCCATCCATTTCACTTGTTGTATCAGTTCATTTTGTTTGTGGTTTGAACTACACCGCTTGATGTTTGATATAATTTTGTATAATGGGCAAGTGAAATTTTGTTTTTGGTTTGAAATTTCATTTATTAACTGACACTATTTAAATTATTTGAATCCTGAATCTCGCGCAACTTGGATTTTGTTTAAATCTGAAATGATTTTGTTTAAATCTGAGTTCATTTTGGTTGTTGCCATAGATTTTAAAACTACTGTATTAATTTACAATAGATTTGGGTTGATTTCAATTTTGCTTAAATCTAAATTTATTTTGTTTAAATCTGAGTTCATTTTGTTTGTTGCCATAGCTTTTAAAACTACTGTGTTGTAACTGTGCTGTTTTAACAGAGTTACAAGGGGGAAAATATTTAGAAGCTAGATAATAATCTTTATTGAGAGATAGTGATTATATAGTTGTTGTGAATCAAGGATAACAGGGACATGATTGTGTTGATCACATGGTTGGATGTTGAAGGGGGTGGCTTGATCCTGGTAATGATTCAAGTGCCAAAACAAGGTATTCACTGTAAGGGATCATCATTTGTTCATGTTGTTGGATTTGGTAATTTGAGTTGGCTTCCTAATCTGGCTTCAAGTGACTTGGTAATTGGATCACAGGTCACAAACCTGCTTACTTGGAACCTTGCTGGCGGGTCAGCCTTCTGTTTTGACAACTGTATTTTTTCCAACTAAATATCTTTAACCCTGATCAAACTATCTTTTCATCAGAGAATTCAATCCTCAGCAGAGTTTAACCATCCAATCATATAAAAAGATCTCAAACAGTAGCTGCTTAATTTCCATTTTTAATCCACCCATTCTAGAGTCAGGTAATCTACACAGATAAACCACCATGATATTGTTAAATGGGGTTAGCCACTGATTTTAAAAATCACACAATTAAATAAAATTCTATAAAGTTTCAGTGGCCTATATTTCTTTCAGAATTACCCTTCTTTATTATTCATTGCTTCTTGTATACTTCAAGGACATCAACTTTATTTTATCCTGATCTTTGGTTCAAATCACAACAAATTACTCTTCAACATCTCCCCCTTCCATTCCCTTACTTTTACTGGTCAATTTAATCTATATTAACGGTTAAAATCATTTTTCAAAGCTTACCTCAACCCTCAGGCAATTCCCAAACCACAGACCTATATGTTAGTTAGTTAAAATCAAGTCCAAAGCCAATTACCTTTTGCTTTTCACTTGCTTTTGTCAGCACTTTGGACCAAATTCTCCTGCTCTTCTGCTGTCTTTGTTCTTTTTTTGGCTTAGCCAAACAACCAACTGTTTTCTGTCTTTCTTTCTTTTACATTCTACTTAACTTTTTTAAGTTATAAAGGTCCAAACCCAATGTGCTTGTCTTCTGCCCCCAGTAAGCATTCTAACCACTCCTGGTTAGCCACATTCCCCCATTCCAGCACCCCAAACATCAGATTTTAAATAAAAGCCTGAGTTTAACTCAGTCTCAACTTAAGTTGAAATTGTTTGACTTTCACCCCAAAAGGTACTTGTTAGGTTTGAAGCTTGTGTTTTTCTCTTTGAATTTTTATTGTATGTCTTTTCCAGCTTAGTTTTATGATTCCATTTGACTATATCTTCCATCAGTTAAGCAATTTTTATAGTGGTACTCACACTTTAATTGTTGACAGTTTCAATCCCCCAGCTAGTGCTGATCACTTTCCAGACTTAGAGATTGATTTTTTAATCAAAAATTCTGTCATAAAGACTGGTATTTATTTTATTTTCTTAGGTTTAATAAATTTCCTTATCCCCTACTTCACTTCCTATAAGCTTTTAAGAGCCTTAGTGCAGTTATTATTGTAAACTAATGCCTTTAAACCAAGAATATAAATATATATATTCTTGGTTTAAAGGCATTAGTTTACAATAATCTACCCTAAGCCTTCAGACCTTACAATTTCAGTTCAACATGATTTAAAACACACTTCACTGAATCCAATCTGTGTATTTTCAAAGATGAATGTAAGGTACTGGATGTAAGGATGAGCCAAATCAAGCTTTTGGCTTGATAATCAGCCTTTAAAAAAAACTTACAGAAAAATATATCCATTTAAATCCCTTACGGCTTAAGCCCACTCAAGAAAATATTACAGAAAGACATATTTGCTTTTATATACATTAATACTATCCTAAAAGTCCAAACTAAATCATATTAAACACCATTTCCACTTTGAAATATGTTAGAAGTTATATTATATGGTGCAAGGAGTGAGAAAAAACTTTTAATTTATGACAGAAATTAATTTCTTGGAATTAAATAAATAGATTTTATTGATAAGGTGCTGTAAAAATTAGTAGTTTGATGTATATAAAATAATCCTGGAGTGAATAAAGATTTTCATTAAAATGGGATAGTTTCTCAAGAGAGCATGTTTGGCTTCTTAAGTAATCAAATATACATGAGAGTTATAACAGATTTACAGTTCAAAAATGATTCTTGGCCAAGAAAAACAAATTTACTATGAATTAATGCTTTTCATGTTGATTAAAAAATAATGGACTGTAAGAATTTTTGTTTATAAATAAAAGCTGTTGAATAGATTTATTTGGCCAATTTAAATTAGTTTTCACAGTTGTAAGTATAAACAAAATTAAGACATCCCAAAACAAAATCCACTCCTCTCTGTCATGGTAAAATAGAGAGAGAGCACATTATAATAAATTAAATGGGTAATTTCATCCAAATAAGGATGACATCACCAATGAGGAGGAGACATTTTATATTTTCTTTAAGATGATTTTCTTTAAAGAGAGATTATGGCAATGTACAGCATATTACAATGTACAGATAAAGAAGGAAGAATATGATTTTATTTGGTGTCAGGAGGTTCAGCAGAATTAATGGGTTCACACTCATTTTAAAAATTTCTGAAATAATTTCAGAAGGGGGTGGCAGATTCCCAGAATTTTGATTGGTAAAAATGCAGAGCTTAATAATATTTTATTACAACTATTATGGGAAGATATTGGAATAAGTGAATCATGAAAAATATATTTTGTCAAATTAAAAATATCAGACTACTAAGGTGGCTTGTTAGAAACTGTGTTACTTAGGACTCTTGGGTACATCTGGATGAGGTAGCCTTAATGTGTCTGTTATTTTCTCACCTTACAAACACAACTAATGGTGATGCTGTATAATTGATTTAACTCCTAGTATAGATGATCTAGGCCTATCTATTTGGACTTGCCATTTTTTCCTGTTGAGACTCTCACTACTCAAATTCCCCAGAAGCAAAGCTTTGGCAAGCTTTTCTTCCAATGAGGCAATTTTATCATTCAACACCTTATTCTCATCTTGCCATCTTTTTATAATCTCCTAACTATTTTCTTTCCAAAGTTCAATTCCCTCAATTTATCTGTTTGCTGCATTCTTCATCTGCCCAAAAATCTCATCAACCCCCAATAACAAGATCCACAAACCTCAAGCTTAGATCCAATTTCCTTGTGTAGGTGCCCCTTCCTTGGAAAAATACTCTGAATAAGCTCCTTGCAAATAGCTTTAACTTTGACCAGTGGCTCTTTTGAAAACGTTCTTGCCATCTTAAGGCCCTTCCAGGCATCCTCTAGGGACTTTTTAGGAACCTCTTTTTGGGCAGTGGCTGTTTCCACCCCTAATTTCCAAAACTTCATTTTTTAAATGACAATTGTGAAAACATAAATTAAAAAAATGAGGGGAAAAGTCAGATTTTGACTTGAATATCTTTATTTATTATGATATGTTTTCATTTATGTATCATGCAGGGCATATTTGGCTGAAACCCCTCTGGTTCAGGGATCACCCCTGGATTCCTATTACATGACCTATGAAATAACAGCATTATTCAATCCAGATCTTTACCTGAAAGATCTTCACCCTATCAACATATGAAAATGTGCATGAAAAATTTCAGAATCACCTGATTCCTTTTGTTGTAATGTATTGATTTGGCTTGAAGCATTCCAAGCTCCAGGCGCAAAACTCTGTAGAATCTGAGTATTCCAGATCCAAGCTGTCAATGTTCCAACTGGGAACTAGCTTGTGGTTTTCTGGCTCATATGTCACTGTGACAAGTCCTGGGTCAAATACAGGTGCTGACTAGATGGGTTTGTCTTTCTCCAGATGAGGCAACTTCTTGATTTGGGGCTTGTGTCTGGCCTGTATGGCTGAAAACTCCTTGGGTACCTTCCCTACAATCAGGCAAGCATTATCTCCTATGACCTTGACTTTTGGTGAATTGAGATTGTCTAGGAGTTGGTACCAGTCCTTGAATAGTTTCTTGAACTCATTCCCTATGAATTCCTTGCCTCAAGTGGACATCTCCAGATGCCTTGACAGCCGGTGCTACTCCTCATCTGAAGTTTTGCTGGTGGAAAATCTCCTGAAGCTTTGATAAAAACATCTTCTTCCCCAGCACTAGGATCAAAAATATAAGGCACTTCACTCATTAGGAACTACATGCAACTAGGGATAATGTATAAGAGTCAAAAGTGGCATTTATTAAAATCAGAAGGAAGATCTCCTTGGAAACCTTCTTTTATATAGCCTTTGGATGAGAGAGATGATTTGAGTTGCCAAGTTGTAGAGTTCTTGTTGTAACTGGTGGACTCTCTTGTACTTGGTCTTTGTCACGGTAAGTTCCATAATGCCGGGTATTGTCTGTCCAAGTAAGAAGGCACAGAAGGCCGGGAAACCTTTATTAAAATTGACCAAGTTAACGGATTTAAACCAAATGGTTGATCAAAAATGGGTCACAGCTTCTCCAGTATGCCAACTGAAACCAGCTCCCCCTTGTAAAATGACGTTGATAAATCAGCGTAATATGAGGGTCATCCAATATAAGCTCACTAATCAGCATGGTTGTCAGAAACTGGTCATACAAGGGTTCTTTGCAACCTGGACTAGATACTTACTGGAAGATGCCAAAGGAATAGGAGATCAAGACTCAGGTGGTATTGCTTAGTCAATTTTTCTGATATATATTGAATAATTTTCCCTGTTTCAACTCTAAGAGTTGAGTCCTCCTAAATTTACTCAATAAAAATCAATTATCCCAAGTTCTAATTTTAAATTTTAAAATGCATCCTGTTCTTGGGTTGTTGCGGTATATCCCGTACAATCTGATTCTGAACAGAATCATTTCAGGAAGATGGGGCCCATCATCTGGAACTTTGTTGTTGGCGCCGCAAAATGTTAATTTCATGCCAGCCAATTTTGTAGCTCCTCCCTTCATTCCTGAAGATGAAAATTGGGTCACTTCTCAATGCCCAGAATTCTATGCTGAAGATCCATTGATGCTTTCCCAGGTCATTTATATTGGTTTACTCTGGTTAGGATTGATTGTTCTACTTAATCCTGGAGTTACAATTTGAAAATTCACAAAAATATATCTGAAGCCGCGTTGGTGGTTAATCATCAATTCTATTTGGATTTGGGTGGTAATTCCCCATCATTTAGAAACAGCATCATATTATCCAGTTATTTCTGTCACATTACTCAACTCTTCTACGTCTGAGTTTTTGGAAGCAGTTCATCATGAATTCGTGTTTCTTTTCTCCTGCTCCGTTGAGATATCTGCATTTACCATGTTTATTTGCATCAGTTCATTTCTGAGTTTTCAGTTTGGACTTTTCTTTAATTTTTGGTTTCCATCTCTGGTTGCAGTTGTAGAGACTGGATCCTCTGTTTCCTATTTCTGTCGTGTCATGTCATTTTGGCGTCTGGATTATTTTCCTACTCCACCCACTGATGAAATTTCACGTGAAGTTTTGTCAGCTTTATCATTTTATTCCAGCTCTAGCCTTAGTCACAAATCCCAAGTTTACCATGTGATGACAAAGGTTTCCAAAGATGCTCGAGAATGGTTGCTGTCTGTGGTGAAGCGCAATCCACGTGTTTTAACTGAGAGTGCATCTCTATACCCTTTGTTAAAAAATTTGTGTGTATCTATTGAGGAGCTCAAAGTATATTGTAAGCTGTACGCCTTCCATCAGGGTACAACTCCGCTTTTGGTATTCCTTCCTCAGTTTCTTACCTACTGTTGTGCAATTCATGTCCCTGAGGTGAATAAACTCTCAGCGTTGTGGTTAGCAGTTGACCAGACTGCCCAGGATTTGGCAGTTTGGGATTCCCTGTTAACCACAACTGAGGCCCTGGTAAGCAAAATTCTTTCTCTGGTCTCAAATCTGTCCACTTCTAAACAAGGTACATTGGTAATTGAGGGCAAACCTGCAGCGCGCTCTTGGTTTTCTGGTCCTAGCTCTGTGGCAGCTCCTTCCAGCCAAAGTCAGGGTCGTTCTTCTCATAGCTCTTCTCAGCTGCAATTGGCAGTGGTGAACAAACCCGTCCATGTGGCTGAAGCCCTGTGGTGTCTGGTCCTGATAGCTCTTTGGCAATGCTTCAGCACGTCATACCTACCAAGCCTTCTGAGATTGTGTCTGAAGAGTTGCCTCTCGTACCCATTGATTGTAACTATCCCGTTCTTCCCGCCGCCATTCAAGAAATGATCAAGCAATACTTCCAGGAGCATCCTGCCTCCTTAGCTGCCGTCTGTACTACCAAGGAGAAGCAAACTCCTGCTGAGATTGCAACGTTTGCTACAAATAAATCTACTTCTGGTTACTTCTTGTTCTATGGTAATATAGATAATGGTCAAACTATCTATCAGCCAGCCATTTTACTGGATAAAGGTGCCTCTGAGAACTTCATGAGTGTGGAGACTGCAGACTTGCTGCAGCTCAAGTGCCACCCTGGAATGCTTGTTAGGGGTGGAAACTGTCAAATGTTCCCCTCCTTCCAGCTGAAGAAGCCAGTTACTTTTGTAGTTGCAGGTCAGTCCTTTACTGCAAGGTTTTCTGTTTGCTCTACCCTGATGTACCCTATCATTTTGGGAGTGAGTTGGTGGAGAGATCATAATGTATTGACCTTACTGGAGAAAAATGAGCTGCAGGTGGAACACTCTTTGGCTATAATTATTTGTATTCTGCTGTTGAATATGTCTGAATTAGAGCAATCATCACAGACAATACAGTCAGTGCCTATCCCTGTCCCTGCAAGTTTGGATTTACTGGCATGCTTGCAACCCTGGTCTGCGGCATTTGACGCCACCAGAGGCGAGGTCCTTCCCAAGTACACTCAGTTTGACTTTGACTTTAAGGTCACTGTTGATCTGATTTGCATTGCATCTCCTATTTACCCTTTAACCTTGAAAGAAGACGCATGTTTGGAAGAATAGACTCACAACATGTTGGCAAAAGGCTACATTTTCAAAAAGGCTTTGTTGATCTGCTCTCCATTATTGTTTGTTCAGAAGTCTGATGGGTCCCTTTGTCCTTGTGTTGATTACGGGAATTTGAATAACATTACAATTCTGGATCCTTATCCTTTACCTCTCAAAGCACAGATCTCTAGATGTGTTGATAAGGCCAAGGTATTCTCAAAACTTGTTTTTTTGAATGCTTTCAATCAAATCAGGATTTCAGAAGGAATGGAATGGTTAACAGCATTCAGAACCAAGAAGGGTATCTTCCAGTTCCGCGTAATGCCTTTTGGATTGAAGAATGCCCCGGCTTGCTTTCAGCGGTTGATTGATTCAGACTTGGGAGATCTCCTAGGTGTTTGTGCCATCGCATATATGGATGACATCTTGGTGTTTTCTCCAGATGAGGAGTCCCATAAGGCCCACTTTTTGTCAGTTGTAGAGCGCATTCTCTAAGCAAACTTGATCATCAAAAGGAGTAAGTGTGAATTCTTTAAACATAAGGTTACCTTTCTGGGTAATATTATCTTTGAGGATGGCCACACCATTGCCCCTAACAAGGAAGCTGCGGTTTGAGAGTATGCTACGCCTGTGACTTATCCCAACTTTTAGTTTCCTGGGTACCTGCACGTTCTTAAAGAAATTCACTCCACACTTGTCTGAAGTGGCCGCCCCTTTGTATTTGGCTAGTGGAAAGACGACTTTAGTCTGGACGCCTGAGTGTGCAATTGCCTTCTCAGCAGTCAAGGCTCTTTTGTTGTCCTCCCCAGTGCTAAGACATGTGAATCCCGAGCTTCCTTTTGTTGTTTCCACTGATGCATCTAAATACACCGTGGCTGATGTGCTGTTGCAAACGGCTAGTGATGGGATTGGGAGACCTGTAGGGTATTTCTCCCGGAAGATGGAGGCTTGAGAACGCAACTACATGATTTACAACAAGGAATTGTTGGCTGTAGTGGAATTGTTAAAGCATTGGCATCAACATCTCATGTCAGCACGTCATCCATTTGTAGTAAGAACCGACCACAAAGCTCTTCTATATTATCAACAACCCAGGGTTTTGTCGGGTTGCCAATCCAGATGGCATGGTGATCTGGCAAGATACAAGTTCCGCTACAAGTTTATTAAGGGATCTGAAAATCACTTGGCTGATGCTCTAAGCAGGAATCCCTCCTATCTCCCAGATGCTAGTATGGATGCCAAGTTTAACACACATACTATGATTCCAGACAAAGCTGTGGTGCCTTTTGTATTACCTCCACCGGCTACTTTGGCCACCATGTCCTTAACTGAGGGCGCAGACCTGGACTTGTATTCCAAGGTTAAGTTTCTGCAACCTTTGTCCAAAGGTTATGATAGGCTATTGGAGCTAGCATGTGCAAACCCAGTAGGTCAGCCTCAGGGTTATCATAAGATTGGTCCAGTCCTATATCATCAAGGTTGCTTGTGGGTCCCTGAGGGTACTATTTGGGATGAAATCATGGAGGCTAATTATACCTGTCCAACAGCTGGTCATCCAGGGAAAAGCAAAACAGTGGAACTTATCCGCTGCCAGTTTTCCTGGAAAGGTTTGACTGTGCAGGTAGCCGCTTTTGTTTGAGATTGCCTGATATGTGTTTGATCCAAGTCCAGTTGGAATAAGACTACTGGTTTACTGGTTTCACTTCAGCCTGCTGCGGGCCCTTGGACGTCTGTGTTGGTGGATTTCATTGGCAAGCTTCCCAATTCCAATGGGTTTAACGCAATCATGGTAGTAGTTGATTGTTTCATAAAGATGGCACACTTTGTACCTTGCTCAACCACAATTACTTCAGTGGAAACTGCTAGGTTAGTTGTGAACAGAATCTTCTCTCTACATGGCATCCCAATGGAGATTGTAAGTGACCGTGGTCATCAATTTATTGCTCAGTTCTAGGAAGCTTTTACTGGAATCCTTGGTATCAAATTGTGCTGCTCAACTGCTTTCCACCCCCAGTCCAATGGACAAACGGAGAGGGTAAACCAAAGTTTGGAGGTCTACCTACACTGCTACACCAATGCGCAACAAGATGACTGGTGTGATAATCTACCCATGGCAGAGTTCACATATAATAACACCCCGCACACGTCAACTCAAGTATTGCCATTCTATGCCAATGTGGGTTACAATCCTTCTTCAAACATGGGTCCTTGTTTGGTTAGCAACGTAGAAGCTGCAACTGATCAAGCTGCTGAATTGAAGCAGGTCCATCAGGAGCTCCAAGTTACTCTTGCTGCTGCCGTGACAACTTACAAGGAATACACAGATTGCAAGCGCCAAGAAGGTCCAACTTACAGGCCAGGTGATCTAGTCATGGTCAATGCTTGCAATATAAAACTTAAAGTTCCATGTTGTAAATTGGGTCCCAAGCAAGTTGGTCCCTTCAAGGTAGAACATCAGATTGGTCCCTCCGCCTATCAGCTAGATTTACCTCCTACTTTCAAGATTTTTTGCACCTTCCATGAATGTCTCCTTACTACCTTCAAAGGAACAGAGACTCCCTCTTCCCAACCCATTCTTGTGGAAGGAGAACCTGAGTATGAGTTAAATTGTATTCTAGCTTCCTGCAAGAATTGTTGTTGTTTGGAATATTTGGTATCTTGGAAAGGTTATCCTGATTCTGAAAACTCCTGGGTTCCCCACTACAATTGTTCAAATTCCTCTGATCTGATCCACAAGTTCTACAAGTGCAATCTCACTGCTATTGGACACCCTGAACTTACCCTTGCCACAATAAAACTCCCACCTGCCCATAAGAATTTCTCTTTATCCCATCTCCCAGATGGTGGTATTGTGCCCAGGGCTAAAGCGGAGGGTAATATCACAGTAAGTTCCATAATGCCAGGTATTGTCCGTCCAAGTAAGAAGGCACAGAAGGCCGGGAAAACTGTATTAAAATTGACCGAGTTAACAGATTTAAACTAAACAGTTGATCAAAAATGGGTCATGGCTGCTCCAGTATGCCAACTGAAACCAGCTCCCCCTTGTAAACTGACGTTGATAAATCAGCGTAATATGAGGGTCACCCGATATAAGATCACTAATCAGCATGGTTGTCAGAAACTGGTCATACAAGGGTTCTTTGCAACCTGGACTAGATACTTACTGGAAGATACCAAAGGAATAGGAGATCAAGACTCAGGTGGTATTGCTTAGTGAATTTTTCTGATATATATTGAATAATTTTCCCTGTTTCAACTCTAAGAGTTGAGTCCTCCTAAATTTACTCAATAAAAATCAATTATCCCAAGTTCTAATTTTAAATTTTAAAATGCATCCTGTGCTTGGGTTGTTGCGGTATATCCCGTACAATCTGATTCTGAACAGAATCATTTCAGGAAGATGGGGCCCAGCATCTGGAACTTTGTTGTTGGCACCGCAAAATGTTAATTTCATGCCAGCCAATTTTGTAGCTCCTCCCTCCATTCCTGAAGATGAAAATTGGGTCACTTCTCAATGCCCAGAATTCTATTCTGAAGATCCATTGATGCTTTCCCAGGTCATTTATCTTGGTTTACTCTGGTTAGGATTGATTGTTCTACTTAATCCTGGAGTTACAATTGGAAAATTCACAAAAAAATATCTGAAGCTGCGTTGGTGGTTAATCATCAATTCTATTTGGATTTGGGTGGTAATTCCCCATCATTTAGAAACAGCATCATATTATCCAGTTATTTCCGTCACAGTCTTGGGTGTCTTTCCCTTTGTCTTGGGCTCCTTGTCCTTGATCTTGGGGTTCTGCTCCACATCTTGGAGTCCTTGGGTTATTCTTTATGTACCATTTTTGTGGTCTGTGGTTCTTGTGCTCCTTCCTTGTGGTCCTGGGCTCCTGCTCCTATGTCTTGGGCTCCTTGTATTGGATTATAGCTTTGAAAATACACTATGAACTCCTTGTTTCAGGCTGTTTCCCTTTAAATACCTCCTTGTTTTACATGATTTTCATTTCTAATCCTCTGCTTTTCAAAACTTAAACTATCCTTTTTTCTTGCTCTATAATATATTAAAATTATTTATTTACTCCAGCTAATCATAGCAGACTTTTCCCTGACAATCCCTTTATTTTTTAGGCGTTTTCCCTTCAGTTTAACCACTGAAAAGCAGTGATTAAGCAATTTTTGATCTGCAGCCAATCAGGAGCCCAGATTGGCCTGCTTGCTAAAAATTTTCCCTGGATGACTTGCTCTTGACCCTGGTTCAAACCTGTTGTGCCTCTCACTCTGGAAAAATTTGGCTCCACATTTCAAATGGTTTCTCTGTAATTCCTGTCACGTTTCACTTGGTTGACTCACACATTTACACCTATGTTTTACTTAATGGAATTTTGTACCTTATTTTGTCTTTGTTTCTCTGTGTTTTCCTTGTGTTCTTCTCCCCTTGGCAAAATTTGAACCTGTCTGTTGCTTTCTTGACACACTCTCTCTCCTGCCTTGGTGAAATCCCGGCCTTTGTTCCCAGAGTTTCCCCCATCCTTGTTCCATCTGCTTTCCTCTCTCCCCATTCAATCAACTTCTTAATAAACTCTTTATTTACATCATCTCTTTAATTCATTATTCTTTTTATTTATTCCTTCCTCTTTTTATCACTTATTTTTAATTATTTATCCTTTTGCTTTTTTTATTATTTCTTTTATTTTCTTTTAATTCTTTTACTTTATTTTTAATCTTATCTCTTTCTATCCTATTCTACTTACATTTTTTATATCTCAACCTTTCATTCTTCTTCCTTTACCAGTCTCCTCTGATGGCCTTTACCTAGTCTTTATGCTTCCTCCTGCTGTCACTCACCACAACTTCTTTCCCTATCCTGCTAGTCTCCACCAGTTAACACCTCAGACTCAGGCAATAAGTCTCCACAAGTGAATCAACTGACTTGGCCTCTATCAGTGACCTACACCTTAGATCATTAGTAATAGACGCTCCTCATGTCTTGCCTCTATTTTACTCACTCAAGTGGTCAGCTTGAGCTTTCATATGCAAAGTAACCTACTTTACTTCCCAGAAAACTCCAAATGATTAAGTTCTGCAGCTGTTTCTCTAGGAAGGCATCTTGACAATGGTTCTTGGCATAAATATGATTGCCTAGTAACTTTAAGACCTCCTTAAAGCTATCAGAAAGACATAGAAAGATAAAAATTACCCCCAGCCTAGGTAAAGTTATCCAACTGCACGCCCCCCTGCAGCTGGTACCAGGATCTTAGTGCATCTCAACATAATTATCTTCAGCTATCCACTCCTCTCTATCATTCCATGGCACCATTCAGGGACCACCCCAGTCTCATCCCATACTCAGGCCACTGCTCCCCATTCAAAACAGCTAGAAATAACAGCAAACCAATAAATATTTACCTGTCTTAGGCCACAATTCTCCTCTTGACTAACATCAGCCCCACCTGCAAAACTGCTTAACATATGGATCATCACATGGATTCTGAGTCAGGGCATGTCCTAGTAGGTCTTCTCTAGAGTTAGTTTGCCCATCTGGGGAATTTCTATTTGGGGTTTGGTCTGATCTAGAATCACATTTTTCACCCTGGAGGAACCAGGGCCCAGTTTTCTGCTTCAGTGTTGCAGACCTTCTGATATTGAGCTTTTCACATAAGTGAAAGTAGTTGGGTGATCAACTTATAGGTGTAATAGATCAATATCAATAGTAAAACCATTATTTATTACTTATGGTTAACTATGTCTGGGGATCAGGTTATAATAGTTTAAAATGATTATACTAATACCAGGGTACCAAGCCCATGGAGCAGGGCTGCCAGGGAAATGCGCAGGCAGGTGCATGAGATAGAGGGAAGGGCCCATCACATGATGGTTACTAATTTGATCATGTAAGAGAACAAATTGCCTAAAATCAACAAGGGACCTGCATATGGCGCCATAGAATCTACTAATTACATAAGGGCAATGTAGGTAATTTTAAAGAGTTAGTAAGAGGGATATTTAGCATTAGGGTCTATGTGAGGCAGGTGGTTTGGATTGGTGAAAAGGGGAGGTTCTATGAGCATCAATTATGCAGATAGATAGCATTTATTGTTATTAAATACCTGTGGCTGGATTATATATCAAACATCTTCTCTGTTTACTTGCTCAGGTTTTCTTGCATTGTCTAGGAAATCTTCCCATAAAAAGATTTCTAGGGTGAAAACTCTGTAGTCCTGGTTGAGAGGGTACTCTTTAAAATTTATCAGTCCATATTAAAAACCCAGATGTCCAAATTAGTCAGGCTGTGAGTCTATGGGCATGTAAGCTTGGCTAGTAAAAGGGCTGCAGGGCCAAAGAGGGCATAATTTAAGTAGTAAAAGGCTATAACAAGATAGAGTATACATTGTATAAACCAATGATTGTTACATTTTTTTAAAAATTAAATTAAATCTTGATCTTGAGCCAGGGGTTTTATACCCTTCATTTCAGGCATTATTCTACTGGGATCAGTATTCTGGTATTATGGGCTGCTTGAACATAATGTGGCTTAGTAAGGTGGCACAGGAATTTTGGGGTCAATTTTTGAGCTAGTTACTCAGAATGACCAAAGAGACCCTTCTTTTCAGCTACAGAATTCTTGAGAGCAGGCTGTTTGATAAAATCAACACTAGTGGGGGTTGCTTTTTATTTCTTTAATGATGATCAACTTTTAATAGGAGGTTCCTTCTCCAGAATTGACTGAGAGGCCAATCATAATTGAGAGTATCACAGCATTAACATAAGTCATAGGACCACAAACTCTTATTGGGTCATTTCTAATCTCAGCAGGTTTGTCTTGGATTGCTTTATAAATAAATAGGAGTTCATTGGAACTTGTTGGTTGGGTTTCAAACCCATGGATTTTAGAGGTATGTTGAAAATCTGATGGGCCACAGGGTGCCAAGCCAGTTAGACTTGGGGCTTCAAACCTTCTGGGCCATTGGGTGTGTCAAGTATGTACTTCTGGGAAGTTAGTAGACAAGATAAAGGGGAAAATTAAGAAGAGGATGATATTTTATTGGATATGAATATATGATAATATATAGTATCATGGGAAGCCACATACTGTCCATGTATTTCATGGAAGTCATGGGCTTATTAGAGTAATGTTCCTCTTAATTCACGAGGCTTGTCCAAGTTGTGTTCTGCTTAGGATTTGAAATTTTTGATCCCCGTAATAGATGGTCAAATGATAGTAGTGCCACTAACTTAATGACTAGTTGGGAATCATTTGGCAAGTCACTTGGGGAATCAATTCCCCAAGAGTGATTAATTGTAGATGTTACAACAGGCGCTTAGCCAGTTGGGCTTGCCAATAGTTCACTATGAGAGATCCAATTTCTTGTTGCTGTGCTCTTATTTCCCAATCATGACATCCCATATCTTACTTTAGTTAAATGATGCTCTTTCAGATATTTCATTCTACCAAAAAGTGTCACAATGAATCATCTAAGAGTACCAATATAATACAGCCAAAAAAATGACTCCAAATATTTTATTAAGATCAATTAAATAAAACAAATGGTTACATCTATAATCTAAATTTTCCTAGAATATGAGCTGTTGATTTTAAAATTGATTGGTAAAAACTCCTTGATTATCTATAATAAACTTATAATTCAGTAATAGGATCAATCCTATAAAATATTATTTAAGATTTTTAAATTTAATAAAAAAATGTATGATGCAGTTGCTTTATTTTTAATTAAACCCCCCTGGTAAATAATTTCTCCAAGAAATAACTCAAATAACCTATGTAAGTGTATCATAAGTAGGGAAGGGACAGAAACAGCAATTGTGCAAACACAGTGTCACAAAACCATTTTTTTGGATGTTTTGGTTTGGTTCACAAAACAATCCATGTGATTTTGTGTCACAACTTTTGGAGTAGGTCACAATTTGTGCCTCACTCCATTGTGTAGATCACAAAATATAAAAGAAGGTGGTTTTCATGGTTGAAACATATGATTTCATTTTGTGAAGGGGCACAAGATGTAAAATTAGAATGGTTCTCAAGGGTGAAACAGATGGTGTCATTTTGTGCAAGGCACAGGATGTAAAATTAGAGGAAGTTCAAAAGTGGGACTTTATTTTTTAAATTGAATTTATTAAAGCTTCACATTCCATTATCTCACAATGATAGATTTGATCATACCACAGTTTTCTTTAGATAATTATATTAAAACGCCAATCAAAATATTTATAAATATCTACTTCAATTGAAAGGAATAGCTTGTATACTTATGATTGGACACAACACAAAACCACATGAGATTGTGCTTGGTCACATCACAATTCATGCAGATTTGTTTTGTGACTTTTGGAGCAGGACACAAAATGTGGCAGTTGAAATGGTGTACTGCTCCCTAAAAACACAAAACCAATCCAAATGAATTTTGATGTGACATGAAGGTCACAAAATGAATTGTGATCAACTGACAAAGTCACAAAACCAATTGTGCCAATCAAAGCTTGGCCACAAAACCAATTGTGTAGATTTTGGTGCCCATCCCAACCCTAATCATAAGACATAATCCAGATATTATACGAGGATCAAACCCTTGAGTTCCAAAGGAATCCGAATTTTTGCAAAACCACTTAAAGTCTGTGATCTACATGGAAACTATTTGGCTCATCGCTTAACTATATATAACTTCTCTTTTAACCCAATAAATATGTCATTTTCTTCTTAAATATTGCCCTTATTTTGTATTATATACTTCCAATAAGTATATAATTGTTATTGTAATTGATTTATTTGGCTGCATATAGGGATAATACCCAGATTTACTTGTTTTCCAAAATAATCACCAGGAAATATAAGCTTTGTTATACATGGCACTCAAAGTCACTTCAGTATCTCCACTCATGCCAATTAAATGGGATTGACCCTTCCATGTGACCCAGCATGAGTCACCTTTATCTCAAGAGTATAGCATGGCTCATATTTTCAGGGTTGAATTATAACTTTTTAAATCTTATTCTCATTATCTTCCTCTAAGTCTATTGCAAATAGCACATTCCAATACCGAGGTTTTTTAAAAAGACTTGCTAATGAAATATAATCTTCAGAGAAATAAAAAACACAAGCATTACTAATTAGAATATAAACTAAAAAAATCACTCATAAAATTATAAAATAATAGGTGTATGATATTATATTCGTAAATGGGGTTTATATATTTTATATATTTTTTGTATTTCTAGTAGTTAGTTAACTCTTAGTATTATTGCAGGGAAAATTAGTTTAGTTACTAAGTTACTACTTCCCTTTAATCCATTAAATAGACTTAACCTGGTGAGAAAATATTAGCACCTAGATATTTTTTATGCTTTTATAGATGCTTGATTCAAAGAAAAAATAGCTTTGGGAATCTACAGCAATTAATGATAAATAACTCCCAATTACAAAGTAGAACATTGTTAGATTGGCTTAAAAATGTTGCTCAATTGCAACCTTGGCGCAGCTCAAAATTATTTAAATATTTTCATGTCTCAAAAACTTAGGCTAGACCTACTCATCATGCAAAAAACAATTATATAGGGGATTATAGCAGTTGATATTAACTCAAGTGATGCAAAAGATAATTTATCGGTGGGCCGAATAATTGCAGAATCCGGAAATTCGGCCCAGTGATGATTGGCTAGTTCAAGCTTCCAAAATTAGCTAGAGCCGAATTTTAGATCATACTGTGATTTATGATGACATCATTAAAGCTCTAAATTAACCATTGGCAACGGTGTTTCCCTAGCATAAATGGTTAAATGTATTTTTTAGAAACCTTTTTATCCCTGTTAGAGCAAATTGGGCGAAGGCGGGTGGTATTTTCTTTTTATCGGAGACAAAACGGCTTGACCTAATCTTGAATTTACGGCGCATGTTACCTGCCCCTGCTTGGTTAGCGAGTAATGTCTTAAACTATCGGGCCAGGTTGTTTGATTCGATGACGCTAGAACTTAGAGAGCACTTAAATTAGGACAGGGCACCTGTATTTTATCGCGGCGATTAGATCTTCACTTTTTGATCAAACATATAAAAATGGTATTTTAAAAACTAACTTTTTGATCAATGCGATTCAAACTCTAGGTTCTAGTTTAAATTTAAAAATATAAAAAGGAACCCAAAGCTTGAAGAGATTTTTGTTCAACTAAGATATTTATTTAAATATTAAATTCTACAAAAATTGTGATCGTACCAATCCAGCTGTCACAATTAGGCATGCTTCGGCTCAACCCCGGCTAGCTTTCGGCTTTGGGCCGATGCAGCCAAAACGGTAATATATTATATTTAATTAGTTTTGAATAAATCTTTGAATTGAGTGGCTCAGAGCTACAAACTGGCCGCGGCTGCCCGGGGCTTGGCCGAAGCAGCCCTAGTCACAATTCGTAGCATCTGATATGTAATGGGTGTATCTCCTTGTTTATAAAACCTCGCAAGCTCAGCCACTGTAATGCTGATCGATTTTATGCTCTCCACAAAAAGTAATGCATTTATCTTAAATTAAAATAAAAATGTAATTCAAAGGATGGGTACAATGCTCTCCAGTAAAACAACTAATGGATCATTGAGGGCTAATATAATAACGTAGTTTAAATATGAGTCGTAATTCGAGGAAAAATTCATGCCATGAAAACTTGAGTTGGAAAGGGTATAAAATAGAAGCTTTTGATTGTTAAGAGATAACATGTTCTTTTCATACTGGTTTACTCTCATCTTTCTCGGGCTTGGGTCAAGCCAGAACATGATCTCCAATGGCATTTCCAATGGCATTTCAAAATTAAACTTTGCTGTCGATGGCACAAACAATATACTTAAGCTCATTATGGCCGTAGAAGCATTTACAAACAATGGCTTTTCAATCAAAGAATCCATTCCGCTCAACCCTCCCCGTATCGACTATGGCATCACATTTGATGAACTTCGCAGCTTGTTCAAGCACAGCATGGTATCCAAATGTACCCCTGTTCAGTTAAAGGAAGGAAACTGTTTCTGCGAGGGAAAATTTCAAGAGGTGAAGCTGTTTCGCAACGCAACTCTTGACTCCCAGGCTTCTGTTGCAGTTGATGATGCCAACAAGTTAGTTGCTATTTCCTACCGAATCACCGTGAGCGAAACCAATTGGCAAAGTAACTACAAAAGCACACTATCCAGACATCCTTACGTCGATGGCCCTGCAATGGTACACGACGGTCACCTTGAATACGTAGCTTCTCTTTATCGTCTAATGGAGCCCACTGTTGTCGAAATGCTCAAAAGACATCCAACCTACAAGCTCCACATCACAGGCTATAGTCTAGGGGGTTCTGTCGCTATAATCTCGTTGCCATTCTGGACGAACACACTTAAAACCAAAAAGCTTGCGAACAGAGCCCGAGTCTTTAGCTACTCTGGTCCCCGTCCAGGAAACGCAGAGTTTGCTAAATATGTCGAGACGTTAGGTGTACCTATTGTGCGCTACGCCCTTAAAGGAGACGTCATCCCCCATGTTTCCGACCAAGCTATGGGGTACAGCCAAGCGGGCTTGGAATTCTATGACTCCAGCATTCCCGTCTTGAGAAATTCAGTTGTCAAATGTTCGCTGAACGTAATCGAAGACTCTAACTGCGGGATGAAAGACGTAAACTTCTACGCCCCACTTCATGTCACCCCTTTCCAGCGCCCTGCTCCCTTCCCACCCCTTTGCTAGCCGGGTCCTTGTGAAGAAAACTCGGGCTTTGATTTAAAATTATTCAATATTTCCTATTAAAATCCAATTATTAATTCTATCCTGTAGCCTGTACTGACCCATATGAGTTTCACAGCTCATAATTATAACCTCTTAATCGAAAAAGTCAAAGATATCAAATAAAAGAATATATTAATCTGGCTTATGTTTTCAGTGAATCATTATTGATCCCTTGTTTACGTTTAAGTTTGATACTGTCATGTTTAGTGTAAATTCTCTTACACAAAAACTTATGTGTCCTAGAAAAAGGGCTAAAGGAGTTGAAACTTAATATACTTTCCCCTTAAAATATACACAAATTTAAAGTTATTCTTATCTATCAAATAACTTATCTCGCCACAGTGGAGTTCCACTTATGAGTGAGATGCTATTTTTATCCTCGTTTTTCTCTCTATCTCCATTTTCTCTTGTACGATAATTTACTAGCTATTTAGATAAAAAATTGAGTCAGTCTTTGATAAAATCGATTTAGCCTAGGATTAAATACACTGCTTGGTATAAAAATGCCCACCTTTCACATGTAATTAGGCGTTATCAGATTATATACATCAAGCCATAACAAAAGACTGAGAGAAATACTTTTGGTTTATAGAACGACATTTGAAACACTGCAAATATAATTATATCATTTGTAGCCAAGCTGATTTATATTTACTTTTTTAAGATAAATATTTATGTTGTTGTATGCGTAGAATCAGTTATAGTACAGAAGTTTTAAAAGCTATGGCGACAAGCAAAATGAAGTCAGATTTAAACGAAATCCAAGTCGCGCGAGATTCAGGATTCAAATAGTTTAAATATTGTTGGTTAATAAATGAACTGTCAAACCAAAAACAAAATTTCACTTGCCCATTATACAAAATTATATCAAACATCAAGTGGTGTAGTTCAACCCACAAACAAAATGAACTGACACAACAAGTGAAATGGATGGATGCTATTCCGGAGTATATTATAATCCAACCAGGATTCGTATGAGACACTGACAGAAGGACCAAAATGAAACAAAATCTGAGTACTCTAGAAGCGAGATTACACAAACACAAAACGAAATGAACTCACACAAGATGTGTAGTATGAGCAGCCTAAAATAGAAAAATAACAGTATAACAGCCAATCAACAGCTATCCAATTTAGGAACAGAGGCATTTTATTCATTTTCATGGCTCCAGATTTGTATGGAATGGTTTTGAGAACCTTCCAAAAATGGAATGGTGATTACAATAAAAATAAATCATTAATTTTTAAAATTTCTACTTTTAGTGATTTTATCCTAAGTTTTGTTTCAATATGGTTTTCAATAGCAACATCTTCAACCGCGCCAGCAGCTAAGCCAGCAGCAGCCAAGCCAGCTTCAATGGAGGCAAGGCTCAGAACGTGGAGGCACCCGTTTACACCCAAGCCTTTGAGGCAGGTAACGAGGAAGCTGACCTGTTACTGTCCCCCGACCCATATGGCTTTGACTTGTTTGAGAGTCACTTTGTGTCTAGTGCTGCCCCTGCTCCCACACCCACCCCTGCACAAGCTGCCCACCAACCTACCAATCAGGATGGCAATCTTGATTTGGAACAACTTCCCACCATTGCCCAACCTGCCCCTCCCTCAGCCAATCAGGCTTCAGCTCCCCCCGCCCAGCGCCCCAAGCAACAAATTATCACAGCCCAAATTCTTCAGGAAATTGTGGCACTCAACCTGCAGGGTCTGTCCTGGGATCAGATCACTGACCTATTGCAATTTACCCGAGCTACTGTCATGCGGGAATTCAACAGCATGATGAACAGGAGGAATTGAATCGGGGCGGCCAAGAAGCCCAAGAAGGCCCAAGAGTCCCAGATAACTGAGGCATACCCAATCATGCTCGACCTCCTCCAGCGGCACCCCAAGCTTCCCTTGACCCAGGTCCAGAAGCAACTTGCTCACCATGGCATTTGTGTAAGACTTCAGACTTTTTCAACAACAGCTGCAGTTGTATCAAAGCCTGTGCTCAACCATCACCAAAAAATTACTATTTCCCAAGGATAAAAGAGATACAGCTAGGATTGAGACAATAGTTTTATTGATGAGCCTAAACAGGAGAAGATTGAATTTCTTGGAATAATAGAACTGTGAGGGTTTTTATACCCAATTTTATGAAAAGGAGATGGTAGGAGAATTATGTTTAAGCGAGATTAACTCATAATTTTGAATCAAAAGTATATTGTCAGGCGTAAGATTCTGAAAGTTGGAATTGAGGGCTTTTGGCTGACACCAGTTTGGGCTGAAATGGTTCAGTATTTGCGGAAATTAATTTGCAACTAAAGATGGTAAAGGAGAACCAAACAAACAAATAGAAGTCTTGGCATAAATATCAACAAAATAGGAAATATTAGTTGAGACTTAAATTCTAAGTCCTGAAAATTTGGGTGTCTGAACGCATGATGCAGCTCTGGATGTACAGGAAGGTGGCTTCTGTACAGGTTCTTACCAATTTTGCCGGCAACCAATGGGATGGCGCTGAGGATTTCCCGTATGATCCTGCCATTGAATCCACCCTGGTCTGTTGCTTGACTAGTCTGTCAGATGATGTCATTTTCATCTCCTACTACAAGCTATTATTAGTTTTTGATGACTTTTGTGAGCAAGGAAGAGCTGCCACTCAAAAAGGAAGGAAGAAGGTCAAGAAGGGGACGTTTATTGGTGCATTTCTGGCTGTGTTGGCCAAGGGTTTTGTCTATTATTGGAAAAACCCTGATTTTGTCAATGGGTACTCATACGGCCACATCCTTGGTGGATTGCTCAACTCCTGGGATGGCTCAAAATTCCAAATACCGGGGTTTCTTGAGCCACCAGATGGAGGGAAGCTCCACTGCCCTTGAGGCCATCCAGGGACACGGGCACCAGGCCTCAGTCTACCCTGCCGGCCATGCCAATGTCCATCTGGGAGATGCCATCTTCTTTAACATCAGAGATACACTACGGGAACGCCTTCCTCAGGCTTTCAACAACCTCTATCTTGGGGTCCTTGATCACAATTTTACTCTTTGGTTGCCAAATGGTGGCTGACTTGTTTGTGCAAATGGTTTTCCATGTAAACATGGGCAGCCAATCACATAAGGATAAGCACCTTCCACCTCGGGCCACTGCCACTTACCAGCCCATCCAACCAATGACCAATGAGGAGTACAACAAGCAGTATATGGCAACCATCACGCAAAATCCTCCTGCCTCCACCCCCACCACCAACACCCCTAACCTGCAAGCCCAACCCATCCAATCCTAGACCCCTCAGGCCAGCACTGCCTCTATGTCTTCCTTCCCGTGTTATTCTGCCTCCTAGGCATCACTCCCCCCGCCTCAATAAAACCTCCCCTGTCACCAAACATTTTATATTTATATTATCTTTATTTTGAATTTCAATTGTTTATGTTCTCTTTGTTTATAGTTGGTTTTATTCTTTATGTTCAGCTTATTTCTATAAAATCATATATTTACTATGGTGTGTATCTAGATCCAGAACACAGTTATTTTTAGCACCAAACCATAGCCCCTTGTGAAAACATAGACAACAATTTGGTGATCAGCTAATATTGAATTAGAAAATTATAGTGTTAACTGCTTTTAGATAAAGTTGTTACTGATCCAAATTCAAAACCTTAATGATAAACTTTAAGCCAATCAGGAGCCAAGTGATAAAGTGATTGTTGTGACATAAAGGGTCATTCAATAATTCTTTGATGCATGTGCGCTAATGAATAAATTGGCTGGATGTCTTGCCATTGTACGCCATTGCCGCTGTGGCAAGTTGCTGATGGACTAGTGCTCAATCAGCCGCTGAGTTAACACTAGTCCATCAACAACTTGCCACGGCGGCAATGGCGTACAATGGCAAAACATCCAGCCAATCATATTCATTAGCCCATATGCATCAAAGAATTATTGAATGAACCTTTATGTCACAACAATCACTTTATCACTCAGCTCCTGATTGGCTTAAAGTTTACATTAAGGTTTTGAATTTGGATCAGTAACAACTTTATCTAAAAACAATTAACACTATAATTTTCTAATTCAATTTTAGCTGATCACCAAATTGTTGTTAATTTTTTCACAAGGGGCTGTGTCAAGCGCCAAAAATAATATGGTAACCAGGAAAACAATGCCACACAAAGCAAATGACACATATTGAGATGTATGTAAAACATATACAAAATGGGTAAAAAGATGGGATAATGTAGTAAATAGGAAAACAAAAAGGAATAAACAAAGAGGAAATTGTATCAAAATAACATATAGTTTATTGGGGTGGAAGCTATAAAAACATATGAAAAGGTTAGTAAAAAATCAATGAGCAAATTGGAAAAACTTCTAAAAGACCTTGACTTGGCAATTCCCAAAATCAAAGAAATTGACCGCAAGGTCAAGGAAAAGGTGAAGTCTGCCATCCTTGAAGGGGACAAAATTGAAAAGGTGTCCGCCAAGTCACTCATGACCAAAATACCAGACACACCTGAGAAGACAATAGAGCGCCTAATCAACATCCAGAAGACAGTTTTGGATGGCTTACAATTCAAGCCCTACGCCCTTTCTGCGCTGTCTGTCTTGACAGACAACTCTGAGATGTATGCACATCTCAAACCCGCCAAGAGGGCCTGCAAGGAGGACACTGAGATGCCCGCACAGCTGCTTGTGCCAAGGATGGCAAAGCCTGCCAAAGCCTTTGGCAAAGAAGAAACCCAAGAAGGTAACCTAAGAAAATAAATTTAATAAAAATTCATAAATACTTACCTTTTTTTAGAAGATGTTGGTGGCAAACTCCACCAGGTCCTGGTTCTTTTTGTCCCCCCCACCTTCTACTCAAATTTTGCCACTCATGTGGCAAAGCAGCTTTTCCTGTCCCCCCTGTCTTGCGGGAGCTCAAAGATAGGATTCACGGTGCATTCCCAATGTCCAGGGAGGCATTGGCTGGGCTAACACATGAAGAGGGGGCATCCAAGTGAGCAGTTACTACCTACAAGGATGCTCAACTGGTCCGCCTGGACCTGGTGTCCCTCAGTGGAGTTTACTGTGTAAACTCCATTGAGCTTGTTTGGGACGTCCTGGCAACGCTCCCATTCAAGAATATACCAGAGATGGGCCAGGCCCATGCGGCTGCTTGCTTCTGCTTCCTGGTGGAGCACACCCTGTCCTACTTGCTGGAGAACTTTGGGCGCGCGGTAGAAAAACTGGCTGTTGCAGATGCAACAGCCGTGAAGAAGACTAAAATCCTCCTGGCGGACTTTGGGCTGGCCTGGAGTGCCAACAAGACAGGGGTCCCAGAAGCTATGGATCTTACCTTTGGAAAAAACAAGCACAAGAAGAAGATCGGCGCAGTCTACAATAAGATGTGTGAGTTCACAGAAGCCTTTGCGGGGCAAAGGCTTCACTTGGTGGTTTACCTGGGGTTCCTGTTTTACTTCAGAATGAGCGCCAGCGTGGAGGACCTGGATGGGGTCCTTCTGGGGATCAACAAGGCCCAACTTGCTCTTGACGGGAAGAAGGTCCCCACAGATATGACTCAGTTGACCATGTTATCCAGGACACCCTGGTCCTGGCTGAAATCTACGGGTTTGCGACCCCGCCTGAGAAGCTGCTGCTTCACTCACACATCACCATCTTCCCTTTCACCAGCAGGCGGGAGTATTTTAACCAGGGTGTATCCACTGTCCACGGTGTGGCAGTGGAGGTTGTGTGCCACCTCCATTGTGGGGTGAGTACATACTGCCAAACCCATTATAGGCGCTCCTAATTTATTCTCTATACCAATAAATATATTTACCCTTTAGATTATTTTTATTATAATTAATAATTTTATAAAATAGTATTTTAGCAAACATTACTTACAAAATAAATTCCAGGGAAGGTTTTAATAAAAGCATATAATATATGTCAATAAAATCTACTTCTAATTTGTATGATTTACATTTTTTTAGTTTGCTTTCTATATTTATTTGCCAAAAATGATATTGATGTGTTCGCTTAATCCATTATCAAGCGTTTGGGATACCCTTGGATGCAATAATAAAAATGATTATGAATAAATAAATTACTAACCTTCATTGATGGTGCTGCTGAATGTGATTGCGGGCTTGGAAACATCTAAATATAAAATGTTAGTTAATGAATCTTGATTAGTAAATTAGAGGATATATAAAAAAAGTGGGATAAGCTAAGCCTTTAATTGATTGGCTGATTTGCAATGCACGCGGGGATAAACAAATCAGCGTGGCCATAGAATTTGGCCACAGTCTCAGCTGGGAGGGTATGGATCCTGGCCTGCAGCAAATCAAAAAGGTCCTCTGTCCCAGTTGGGGTTCCTCGCTTGACGACTTGCTTGAGCCACCTAAAGACTTTCTCAATGGGATTTAGGAAGGGCAAATAGGCAGGGAGGAAGAGAAGGCGCATATTTGCCATGGCCAATTGCTGGGTGCCCACTGCAATGCTCGTGTCAATTGATGGAAATTCTTCAAGAATATCTGCCACCTTGTGGAGACCAACATTGTCCAGCACAATTACGTTAGTGAAGCCTGGGCTTGTGCGCCTCAGGTGCACCTGGACCAATTGGAGGAATGATAGGAAGGTCCAGCTATTGTGAGATCCCAATATCATTTGGTAGATCTCAGCCCCCTTTGGACTGAGGAGAGCCACCATCAAATAGGCTGTGGCGCGGACTGCAGCACGCCGAGCCATCCTGTCATTGGAGCCTCTGGGGACATACCCAAACTCATTGCACATTGACGAGGCAAATGCTGATTTGTTGATGTAGTAAAATTTGACCGTCCCCTTGGCTTTTAGGGCAGTATACGCCCCTGCGTATTTTCTCTGGGTCTCAATATTGGCTGGGCTGTTCTGATTGTATGGGGATACCCCAAGTTTTTTCCAGGAAAATTGCATTCCCTTGACCAAATAATAATAGAAAGAAATTGAGGCCTCAACCCCAAAAGCGGACTTGACCATGGCCTGTATATTTGCCAGTTCAAGATGGCAATCTTGGGTTATCCACTGGCGGATTGCCCATTTGTGCTCCTTTGTGATCATGGTTGACACGCGCAAGGATTTCTCCGCGGCAAGGACTCGACCCGTGTTGAGGAACTTGTTGAAGGTCTTTGAGGCGTAATTGGGATCCACCCCAACAATGGCTGCGGCTGCCTTGTAATTGCCTGATTCACACATTAGATTAAGCAGGATGATGCGTTTGGTGTCGGGGATGCGCTTCTGAGCGGGCTTTTTAGCGTTGGGGATTGACTCATTGGCATTGGGCAAGGCACAGGGCATAGGCACCTTGTTGTAGAAGGCTGCAACTTTCTTGTGCACCAGTTGTCCCTCATCAGTTTGAAAGAACTCGGGCTCCTTGTCGTCCTCCTGATTGCCATTGCTTATGTATGGCTCATAGCTAGTATCAAGTACAGGCTTCACCTTCTCCAGCATGGCTGACGGGACCAACTCCTGCCAGTACACAGCGTCAAACACATACAAAGTAAGTTCTACCTCCTTGTTTCTAACCATTTTGGTAGTGGTGACCTTGGTTGGCTTCCAGGTCAGCTTTGGGACCCAAGGGTTTATGCTCCACACCCTAGCAGCTTGTGCTCCTTGAACCGGCTGTGTCAGTGCAGCGTCACTATGGAACTCTCCTCTCCTGTCTCCTCCTTGAGTAGGCACTTGTGTTGTACTAAGTCTATTCTTTGATCCGCGAGGGCGACCGCGACCGCGGCGCACAACGGGTGCATTGGTACTCTGGTGTTGTGTTCCTTCCATTTTACAATTTAATAAAATACTAAATAAATTTTAATTAAGTTACTCCCTAATTTTAATTTTTGCTTTTATCTGAATATGGATATTTAATTAGAGGTTTTCCCACCCAATATCCCAATTATAGATTTTTTATTTCTTAATTAGTTGTTTCTGGTTTACAACGCCCATTTTTGAATACCCAAAATAATTCCCACCCTTTTTCCCGGATTTTATGCCAAATATAAGCACTCAACACAATATTTTTAAAATTTATGTTTCAGATCTTGTGTCTTATTTTAGATGCCTTGGTATCATTCTTGATTACAATCTATTGCACAAACTGCGTGAGTGATTTTGTTTGTGGTTTGAGTTCCTATTGTGTTTTGTTTTTGGATTGAGTTTTGATGCACGATGTGTGGGTGTATTTTGTCACCGATTCACATAGTAAACATATGTACACCAAAAGCCAACTCACACCATTTTGTTTGTGAATCCATGTATTTTGGATTTCATTTTGAATGGTTTCACTTTGCACGTGAGTACTTTGTTGCTGTGTTGACCCATTTTGCCTATTAGCGCCAAAAATCCCTGTTAACAGAGTGTATATTTTAACCTGCTAGTTGGATTTCGTTTAAATCTGAAATGATTTCGTTTTAATCTGAGTTTATTTCGGTTGTCGCCATAGCTTTTAAAACTACTGTATAAATTCATTTACTTTCAATTTCACTTAACTTTGAGTTCATTTTGTTTGTCACCATAGCTTTCAAAACTACTGTACATGAATTTAGTTTAAGTAATTGATGGCTGGCTTGGACATTTTGAATTTATCTATCTTTGAGTGAAATAATAAAATATCTCACTTGAATGCATCAGCTGATTCAAAAGACTGCCTATTGTTTCATAGTGAACCTTGCTTACTACTCCGTCATCCAAAAAATGATATCAGTGGAAAAAACAGGCAATAATGATATTAAGAAGCATTAAAACAATTTTCATGGAAATTTAAGTAGATAGATGTGATTATCAGATAATTTCAATAAAAATGGTACCAAACATGATAGCTCTAGATGCTCAGATATATAGTTAAGTGCTGAAATTGAGTTTACGTCAAAATCAAAGGCATACGCTTAACTTGATTCATTTAAATTCACTCTAAAACACATCAAACCAAAAACAACATATCTCTGTGAATGCTAAGCCGATCTTAATGCCCAATAGAGATTTTAAAGCTAACGTTCAGCTCTATCTTTTGAAAGAACGTAGAGAAATATAAAAGGTTACATTGTTTTTATAGCTTTACGAAGCTTGATAGCAATCCTCCACTTATTTAAACTTATACTTTAATTTTTGTTTATGCTTGGGATGTGAACCTTTGATTTTTAAATGGAGATGATTAGAATGATGTTTTAAGAAAGAATTTAAATATAAACTAAACTTGACATATGATAGCAATCCCAGTCTAGAAATACAATAAGCTTTATTGAGTTGATTTATTATATATGATTTTATATCTGTCCTTGGACGGGGCAACCACTTAGTCGTTTTAATAAATATGAATTATTTCGTCCTAAATAACAAATAAAAGACTATAATATACTCTATGTGATATAGCTTGGTAAAAACTATTCGAATCAAAAATGCACATAAAATCTAATCGCTGTGTCTGTAAGCCTAGTTGTTTAAATAAATATGAATTATTTCGTCCTAAATAACAAATAAAAGACTATAATATACTCTACGTGATATAGCTTGGTAAAACTATTCAAATCAAAAATGCACATAAAATCCAATCGCTGTGTCTGTAAGCCTAGTTGTTTAAATAAATATGAATATTTTCGCTCCTCATAACAATTAAAAGACTATAATATACTCTACGTGATATAGCTTGGTAAAACTATTCGAATCAAAAATGCATATAAAATTTAATCGTTGTGTCAGTAAGCCTATTTTTTAAGAAAGTATTCAGTTCATTGTAAGGATTGGTAGCAAAAGTAAAAGTAAACAGAGTGAATTTCAAACTCGAAACTTCAAAGAGACCATATGTTTTTAACAAGCCGCTTTAATATATTTTTATTTCAAAGTTAATTCGACTAAGCAAAAAGTGGATTGAAGATTTAACTTCTCCCAGAATAATGTTCTTCGTGAAAAGCTTTATCAACAAACCCGACGGGTATTGCCCCTATCCTGTTAGGGAACCCGTTGGATATTACCCTCGAATTAAACTCGGGAGACCAAGTGAATTTTAAAATTTTAATTTAATATTCAACGAAAGTCGAACCCGCTCTCAATTTTCACTAAGACTAATTGTTCCCGTTATACCTCCTTTTTTTTGACGAGAAATTCCCGTTATTCTCCACATATGTATTTTGTAATTTATTCATCTGTCCTTATGACCAAAAAATGCCTGCTTAAATTTAAGCCTTTAATACAATAAATAAAATTATAACTTCATAAAATGTGAATTTTAACTATACAATATACATGTTATATAAAATAAAATTTATAATTATCTTTAAACATATTTAATAACATAGAGTTTTCAAAGCTGTGGTGACAAGGGAAATTGAGTTATCTGTAAGCGAGATGAGCCACCCAATGGGAAAGCGCCAGGACCAGACTGTATCCCTGCCGATGTTTATAAGCCTATACATCATTTAATAGTCTTTCACCTGGTAAAACTGTTCAATTTTGTCCTGACCACTGGCACCATGTTTCCAGAAGAGAACAAGATTTCCATATGCTTGCTCTTTAAGAACAAAGGCCATCGCCGCAATGTGAAGAACTTGTGCCATATTTCATTATATAATACTGATTATAAGCTGCTTACCTGAATTCTATCTAACCAAACTATGAGGTAGCTGGGGACAGACTTTACTCCTTGCAGCCAGGATTTGTAAACAAAAGACCAATATGGGACAACATTGGCACGGTCCAGAATTCCCTTAAAAACAGCAAAAGCCAATTTGCAGCTTCCTATTATTCCTATATATTGAAATAGCTTATGATCGTGTAGCCTGGGATTATCTTTACAAGGCTCTTTGCATGTAGGCATACCTGAACAGTGGGTCTTCTGGGTTAAAACCCTATATATAGGTTTAAAGGCAAAAGTGATAGTCAACAGGGAACTTACCAAAACTATTTCTGTCATAACTTTAGCTGTTTTAGCAGGTTTACAAAGGAGAAAAATATTTGGAAGCTAGATAATCTTCTTTATTGTGAGATAAGTATTATATAGTTAGTATGAATTGTGGATAACAGGAACATAATTGTGTTGATCAATCAGTTGGATAGTGAAGGGGGTGGACTGATCCTGTTAATGAGTCAAGCTCCAAAACAAGGTATCTAGCATAAGGGGTCAGCTTTTGTTCATGTTGTTGGATTTGGAAATTTGAGTTGACTTCCTAGTTTGGCTTTGAGTCACTGAGCAGTTGGGTTGCTGGTCACAAACCCGCTTACTTTGAACCTTATTGGCAGTTCAAGCCTGCTGTTTTGACACCCCCTGGCTGAAGGTTGGCCTCCTCTGGGGGCAGGTCATCAGGAAGGTTGCCAGGGGCCTGGACACCATATTGAACTAACTGTTGTTTGGTGGCTGGTAGGACAGTTTCTCGTTGTCTTTGTCTTACTTTACAGAGTCTTAGGCGGTTGTGATGGAGGACTTTATCTTGCTTGCGTTTGCCAAGCCCTGCACAAGGTAAGTGTTGTTTTTGTTTACCTTTAAGATAATTGTGGGACCCACTTTCTTAGGCTGTAATTTACTCTTGTCCTTATTCATGACCCAGACCTCATCACCAACTTTGTGTTGGTTTTGGATGAGGATTAACATGTTTTGCATGTGTTTTTCTTCTTTTTACAACTGATTGCTGTTGGCTTGTATGACTTGTGGTGCTGAACAAGGGGGAACCTTGTTGGGAATTTCCAGCTTGGGTTCTGTGAGGGCCTGAATAATATTGGGTTGTGTGCTGTAGACAAGCTTAAAGGGGCTTTCCCCAGTAGATATGTTCACGCAAGTACATCATACAAGCAATGCTGTGACCGTACAACAGTCACTGTTAAGTATCTAGCCAAATAAATACTCCGAGATATGAACTTGATCTGTTTTTGCTGTTTGTTTTATGTAGATAGGTTTGGCTGGAATTCTTTAGATAAATATTCCTTAGAACTTAGTATCTATATTCAATAAAAGAACTGAAGGCAAGATTGGTCAAATCAATATTGGAGACTAGGTGTCTCAAAAATAATTTAATTAACTGGGAAGATTAGTTAATATATGCTGGGAATATAATTAGTGAGGATTTAATTATATTGTCTAATTGCCTTGACTGTGTCAAGAAGTTTTGTTAAGGTTAGCCAAAGAAAAACCCAAGAATTGTGGTTTAAAAGCGCTATTTTGGCAAATTAATTAGGTTATAAGCGCTGCTGCGCCGCCTAATTGATTTGAGAGGTGCCGTCTGGAAAAGTTTCTGGGTGCTGAAGTGGCACCTGGTTTGAGTTTCAAAGCATTTCAATGGGTTTTAAGGGGAAAACCCCTTAAATGTGAAGATAACTAAATAAAAGCAAGGATTCCTAGGAATTCAGGTTTGAGCAGCTGGTTCCCAGTTGGAACATCAATAGCTGAGTTTTGGGATGTGTAATCCACAGGGTTTGGCGCCGGGAGCTAGGAAAGCTCAAAGGTGAGTTGGTACATTGGGATGAATGGCGTCAGATGACTTCTTCCCATTGTAGGTTGGTTCTCATAGGTTGAGAAATATAGGTGATCTTTTAGGTAAAGATCTAGGTTTGGATGACTTGAATGCCATAGACCATGTGATATGAATCATAGGTTGATTCAGGAACCGGAGGGGTTTTCAGCTAAATATGCCCCAAATGGTATATAAGCAAAAACAGCTAAACTTTAAATAAAGATATATTGTTGATTTTGACGCTTTCCCCTCAACTTCTTTTTAATTATGATGTCTTCTTTATACTACTTGAAAGAGCAAAATTCAGGGTGCTTTGTGTCAAGGCCACTGCTGCAAGAAAGGAAGTTCCTACCAGCTTGCTTGAGGAGGCTTGGGCAAGTCTGGAGGTCTCTAAGATTGCACCTGAAGAATCTTTGGTAGAAGTGAAAGCAGCTTTTGAAGAACTATACTCCAACTATTTTGCCAGAGAAGGAGCCCTGGCACAAGAAAATTGAGTTAAATGCATGGGACTCTTGGAACTTGCTGTTAGGGTTCAATGAAATTTTGCAACAAGTAAGGGAAAGAGCCAATTGTGAAGTTGAGGAGTTAAGAAAAAGAGAGGAAAAGAGTGTCAAAATCATGGATCATTGGAGAGATGACAATAAAGCATTGTCTCACAAAATTGCCTCCCTGGAGGCAAAGCTCCTCAAAGATTTGTCACAGGAAGGTACCATTAACAAGAGTCAAGGGCAAGATAACAGTAAGTTTGACTGGTTAGACCTGGATTCGTCACAAATGCAGTCAGTAGCTGCTTATACCAGTCCTCAGGTCTCCTGGTGGTGAGCTTGGCCAAGGCTTGCACAAGGCTGCTATATAGCTGTTCCACATGTCCATTGGCCTGAGAGTGGTAAGGTGTTGTCATGGTGTGCTTAACCCCATTCTTGATTAGGTATATGTTGGTATCTTCAGAGATCAGTTCTTTGTCTCTGTCAGTTATCAGGTGTTTGCTTTCCAAACTTGCTGATGATTTCTTTTCCTATGAATTGCCGCACATTGTTGCCTATATGTGTTTTTACTTCTTGTGCCACTGGCCATTGTGTGGCAAGGTCTATTGTGGTGATGATGTAATTCTTTTCATTGTGTTTCCCAGGCATGGGCCTCACATAGCCAGGTCCCATACCTTGAAGGGCAGCTGAAAAAAATGGGCAATATGGACTTAGGCAGGGTGTTGCTCTTGGCAAATTTTTCACACACTTCACATTAGTCAAGAACTTCTTGAACGTTCCAGTATAGAGTTGGCCACCATGCCTTGTGCTTGAGGAATTCGTATAGGTTGCGGCTCTTAGTGTGTACTAAGTATCTGTGATAGTGTATTATGATGTCAAATTGTTGATGTGCAGGGATATATGGAATGGTGCTCTCATCAGTCATCTTGCGGTGTAGCATCTCATATACATCTGTGAAGAGGTGTTCATTTTTGATGACTGTTTCTTTGGTTATGTTGATAGTGCCTGGAGGGAAGCCTTTGTCTTAAGTTTAGAGTACCAGGAGGGCTCAGTCTAGATCAAAACTGTTTTTCCCTCTTGTGGCTCTAACATACAATCAAGAGAGTGCATCTTCCATGGCAAGTTTGTGTCCTGGCTTGTATTGGATGATAATGCTAAACCTTTTGAGTAGCTCCATCCAGTGCACCTGACACCTGGAAAGATTGGTTTGTGTTTTGAAGTATATGTAGGAATTATGGTCTTTCAGGGAAGTGAACTCCTCCTGGTGTTCCAGGTAGCAACACCACTTGGCAAGACAGTGTACAATTTCCAGTAGTTCCTTGTTGTGAATGGGGTAGTGACATTCACCATATGTCAGTTTGCGCAACTTGTAAGCTATAGGTAGGAAGTTGCTGTTGGTGTTCTTGATTTTTAGTACTCCCCCATGGACACATTAGAGGTGTCTGTCTCCATTTGATATTCTCTGTCTTGCTTAGGATACTGTAGGATAAAAGCAGTCATGAGTTTCTCCTTTAGACGTCAGAAACAAAGGTCACATTGGGAGAGGGTCCATACAAACTTGGATTTGGCACCAGTTATGGCGGACAGGGGTGCAGTCAGGATGTGACAGTTGGTTATGATAGTTGTATATAGGCAACCATTCCAAAGAACGTGCAGAGTTCTGACTTGTTCTTTGGCAGTGGCATCTTCCAGATGGCCTGTATCTTTTGGTTGTCAGGCTTGATGCCGTCCTTCAAAACTATGTGTTCCAAGAAGGGTAACTGATTGCGGAAGAAATGACACTTGGAGGGTTTAGTCAGCAGTTTATGTTGCACCAGGGTGGCAAAGACTGCCTTAAAATCCTTATGGTATTGCTCCACCAAAGAGGCTGTAGAAGATGATGTCATCTAGGTACACTAAAGCGTGCTTGTCAATGTGAGGGCAAACAACTTTTTCATAAAGGTAACAAACATTGATAGAGCATTGATCATCCCAAAGTTGAGCACACCACACTTGTATGACCAGTACTTGATGTAAAACGTTGTCTTAGTGATGTCTTCTTACTTGATACAGATTTGGTTTTAACCTGCTGTTAAGTCAATCTTGGAGAAGACTTTTGCCCTGCCAAAGGCATAAAAGTGGTTGTCAATATGTGGAAGTGGGTAAAAATTCTTGATGTTAAGTTTGTTTAGGGCTCAATAATCAATGACCAGTCAACTAGTGCCATCTTTTTTTCTATAAAGAATGCAGCAGCACCAAAGGGAGACTTTGAGGGACAGATAAGTCATTTCTCTAAGGCCTCTTTGAGGTAAGCGCATAGTGTGTAATCCTTATTTGGGGTAAGTTGGTAGATAGGCCGCACCTTGGGTACAGCTCTTTTGAGCTGGATGTAGTGTTGTATGTGTTTATCTGGAGCAACCCTGGTAGAGCCTCTTTGAAGATTTCTGGATGGCAAGCCACAATTTTGCAATCCTGAGGCGTGGTGGTCTTCTGGGGGTCTTTAAAGTATATGATCTTGTACTAGCAGGAGTACCAATCAATTTCCTTGAGGTTCTCCTTTTTATTGAGGGTTTCTGTAATGAGTACAAAGGCGTGGTTGTGTAAGAGCTGGTCCACTGAGTCAGGGTAGATCTGGTGGTTGACCCCTTCACACTTGATGGTCAATACAGAGGTCACCCAGTCTACGTGGGGATTGTTCTTTTGCAGACAGTCCAAACCCAATACAATATCAAATTTAGGGAAGTCAATGATAGGTCCCTGAATGGTGGAGTGTAGATTTTCCAGTGTAATGGAGAAAGGGGCAGTTTCCCATGTCACAGCAATATGATGTTCATTGGCTAAGAACACGTTTTTAATCTGTAAAGGATTAGTGGTCAGCTTGAACTTGTCTACAAAGCTGCTATTGACTAGGGTTTGGTCTGCGCCTGAGTCCAGGATTTCTGAGCCTGTGTAACTTCAAAAGCAGAAAGGATAGGACATCAGTTTATTGGGATGTCTGGCAATAGTGTAGAGTACTGGGTCTTCTGAGGGCACTTGGATCATTGGACACTGGTCCACGTTTTCAGGTTGGTATTCATCATTGGGTGAGTCAGGAGTTGTGCAGGGAGAGCTTGGCTTGCTTAGTGCTCTCTCCGGGCTTTTCCCTTGTCCTGATTGTCCTGTGTGGCAGTGATACAGAAGTGGGTACAATTTGACTATACATTGTTCCCATTTCTGTGTTCATTTGAGCCAGAGGGTTTGTGGTTTGAATTATTGATGTTATAGTTATTCTCAGGTGGAGGGTGGTTGGAACGTCCAGCTGGGAAAGAGTCCTTGGGTCACTCTCTTTTCCCAGTCTGTGCCTTGTGAAGGGCATTGTACGTTTGCTAAGCTTTCTCTGCCTCACATTTAATGCTCTACAGGTTAGTCACTTGATCCAGGTTGATGTGTCTCATCATGTGCAACTTGAGGGCGTCATAGTACATGAGATGGGTAGCTGGGGCGTCAAAGACCATATCTGAGGGGGCACACAGGCAGAGTTCCTAGTATGCTTGAGTGAGCTCCTTAACTATGCCTGTTTGGGTGAGATTTTTTACTTGGTGTATGATCATTAGTGTGGTGTCCTTCAGCAAAAATCTTTCTAAGAAGTCCTGCTTGAAGGTGTCACAATTCTTTTTGGAGTGGTCCTCATGCCACTTTTTGCACCAGGTACCAACATTGTGTGTTAATCAAATGGGGATTTCTGCAATCCAAAAACATTGCAGGCATTCCATTTGTGCCAACTTGCTCTGGGCCAATTGAATCCATGCTGTTGTATTGTTGTTGTTGGCTCCAGAAAAAGACTCCAAAGTAGCACTTCAAAGTCTCTGGGCTATGTGGGCTGGCATAATGTTTTTGTCTGTTGTTTGAGGTGTAGTGACAGGTGTCTGGAAGAAACCTTGTGCCAACAGGGTATTGAAAGCAGAGAGTGGGATTAAATGTTCTTGTACAGGACAAAACCATCAAGTATTTTGGTATCAGGTGTGTACAGCGCCCAGTCCAGCGGAAGGCCAGACATGATTCTATCAAGGATTTGTTGACCGCAGCAAGTAAAGGCAACAGACAGAATTTTGAGGGAAAAGATAGGATGTATAACCTACCTGTGCTACCAATGTTGTAACTGTGCTGTTTTAGCAGAGTTACAAGGGGGAATATTTGAAAAACTAGATAATATTCTTTATTGAGAGATAATGATTTTATAGTTGATGTGAATCATGGATAGCAGGAACATGATTGTGTTGATCACATGGTGGGATGATGAAGGAGGTGGCCTAATCCTGGTAATGAGTCAAGTGCCAAAACAAGGTATCCATCATAAGGAATCATCATCTGTTCATGTTGTTAGATTTGGAAATTTGAGTTGACTTCCTAGTTTGGCTTCAAGTGACTGGATAATTGGATTGTAGTTCACAAACCTACTTACTTGGAACCTTGCTGCAGGTCAAGCCTGTCTTTTTGAAAGTTGCATCAATGACACCTGATAATCCAATGGATCCTGTTGATGGGTGCCTATTTCCTCCTGACTATTAAACTGAGTTGTAATAAATTCATCCTGGGTCTCCATTTGATCAGGGTCCTGTGTGTTTATTAGTTGGGATGGTTTTTCCTTGGACTTGGACTTGGTCTGGGCTCTTTTCTGATGTGACGTGATTAGTGAAATAACATTATACTCAGCCTTGGTGCTCCAGGGTAAGACTACAAGAGTGTTGGCCTTTGACCCCATTTTTTCAGTGTTATATTGACCCTGTTAGGTGTCTTCTTCTACAGAACAGACACCTTGTGCTGTTGAGGGATACCACACCTCTCTGTGGCCTATTGCTGAGCATATTGAGCAGATATGGGGTTTGTTTAGGGTATATATTGAACTTGCCACTGGCTGATCCATCTTATTTGAGTATGTTTGCTCTTCTAGGAATGAATGCCAAGTTTTTAGAGTCCAATGGTTTGATCATAGCCATTGCCTTGGCTGTGGTGAGGTGGCTCATGTAGGGGTTCTTGATCAGTTTAAACTGCAAAATCTCTCTGTATTTAGTCAGTCACTCTTTGAGATGGGTCTCAACATAATCTCTTTTTATATCAATTTGGAAGGCCTCAAATGACATGAAGAGGGTGTTGTAATGGTTGTTTCTGGTGCAGGTGATTTGCAAGACTGTCTTGACTGTCTTCCCTTTTTAGTTTTTGATCTCCACAGTGAAGATCACTTCTGCTTTCTGGTCCATGTCTTCCTTTCAGAGAAAGCCCAGGTCAAAGAAGTCTTTTTTGACTGGGCTTTGATTCACAGAGATAGCCTTTGGGTAAAACTTGGAAATTGTCTTGGCTGTCTCTTGTAACTATAGTGGGTCTCATCCAATTTTAATCTGGATCCCATGGGGAACAGAGGACTTGGGGAGAGCTCTGGTGATATCCTAGAACCATCTTTCTGAAGTCACAAACTTCAGCCATCTTTATGATGGAGCAAATTGACCCTTCTTGGAAGTTCTTGTGGAGCTCACCAGTTGTTCCTTGACAGAGCGTTTCTGGCCCTGGACTACCTTGGCCCAGGATCTACTGGCTGTGTGGGAAATCCATTTCTTTCCTTAATAAAGCATATAGTAAGCACTGACTCTTATGCACTTTGTTTGCTTTGTTAATGCTTAGATTCCAAAAAGTGGAGCTAAGCTTTGAAAGAAAGGTTGTTATGCCAAAGTTCATACCACAGCACTCAAAAAACCTGTAGTGCAGCTGAAAGGCTTTTTTGCCTTTTTCCTAGGGACAATCCTGACCTGGTTGTACCCTGCAGTGAGATCAATCTTTCTAAAGACTTTTGCGCCTGTATGTATATCAAGTAGATCAGCAATTAATGCCAGGGCTACTTATTCTTTACATTTACTTTGTTTAAGACACATTAATCTGTGAGTAGATAGAGTGAGCTGTCCTTCTTGGTCACAAAGATTACTACAGCTCTGTACAGGGAGAGGGAGGGTCGGATAAAGACCTTGTCTAAGGCATCTACAAGGTGCTGAAAGAGATTTTATCCTCTTTTGGTGGTAGACAGTATAATGATCAGGCCTTTGGTAAAGACCCTTGTAACTGAACAGTGTACTGGATCTCTTGGGGAGGAGTTAACTGGTCTAGTGCTTTTCTAAATACATTTTCAAGCTTGCCAAGTAGTTCCTGCAACCCTGGTGGTGAATCTTTAAGAGAGGAAGTTAAGGGATGCTACCACCTGATTACCTCACCCAAGCACGGGTTGAAGTCCAGCTTGCCCTTCTAAATTCATAGGGACCCTCTTCTGTGATATTTACAAATACTATGTCATGTAGTAGCTTATGCATCTCAATAGGATAGATTTGAAAGCCAACACCATTCCACATGGGAGTGATGAAAGATGTGTCCCAGTTGATGTAAGGACGGTTGTGATGTAGCCAGTCTAAACCAGTAATCACATTGTAGTTGAGGCCGCTCATGATAGATCCAAAGAGTCTCACCTTCATTTGACCAATATTAATGATAAGGGTACTATTTTATGGGCAATGGTTACTCTACAGGAGTCAGCCACATATAATGCCTTGTAACAGCTGGGGACTCAGTCTAACTGTTGGGAGTCCTCAATTCTTGGTTGACTATAGTGTGACTGGCCCCACTATCTATCAGGAGCTTATGGGTATTTCCACATAAGCAAAATTGTTAATCCAAATAAGTGATTTTATTTGATGAATGACTGGCTTGAAAGACAGGGCTCTCACTGTTCACTTGGAATATGTCTAAGGGGTTGACCTTGTAAATACTGTAGTCACAGTGAATCTTAACAAGGAGAGATTGTGAGTATGAATCAAGCCAGGTTGAAGAACCTCTTGTGTTTACTACCCCTGGCCTTTTCCAAACTCTCAATCTGCGCCAACTGAAGCTCCCCCTCACAATGGCAATTGTTGCTATTATCCTGATGGTGGGGCTGGTGGCATATTACTTGATTGTGGGCACTGCCAGGCATGGATAAGGTTGAGGGGGGTGCATAATTGGATCTTTAGAAGACAAGTGGCTAGGTTAATTTCCTCTACAATAGCCTTGTAGCAACCATCAATTGAGGTCCAACACCTTACAAGCACCCATTTACAGATATGTGGCTTTAACTCATTGATGATGAGAGTGAGGAGCATTGATTCCATGGTAATGGCTTATGGGACAGCATCAAATGCTTACTGCCAGTTGGCAAGATAATCAGGGAGACTTCCTGCTTGATTGATTGCATGCAGGGGTGTTGGATGATTAGTTTGGGAACAAGAGATTCATCTTAGAAAGATAAATGCCAGGTCTTTAAAAGAACTGCAATGTTGTAAACAGGAGAAGGCAACACTATTACTGCTCCAGGATAAGTAATTGCTATGACCTAATTGCAGAATCTACACTAATGGGGTTTGGCAATGGTGAACGCTAAAAACTCCTTAGTTAGATTCTTTCATAATAAACACTATAGAAAACTATTCAGTTAGATTCTATCATGATTAAAAGTATATATACTGCAGCTGTAAAACCCTAACAGTATATAAGGACCACACTCAAACAAATGATAAGAACAAGAAATAGTCACTTTGTTGGACATTAAGAAAGGGGTATATATAGCCTTCACAAGTTATGGGGAAATAATAGAAATCTGGTGTCACCCTTAGTGGACAAAATATAATACTTAACCTTAGTGAAAGTGGCAGGAGACAATGGGAAGTGAGGTGATTGGAATACATATATGATGACAACTTTGTATCTAATTTTGAATAAGGAGCTCTTGAAGGAGTGGCTTCAATGGACAAGGTATTACTGGCAGATTCTACAGGATTAAAAGGAACAAAGATCTGAGATAATTTAAGCTCCATCTTGGAAGATTCTTTCACTGCTTGTTTTTGGATGACTTATTCCTGAGGTATAGCAGTAGTGGAATTGATTTTATCCAAAATGATATTCAAGTCATTTGCCAGAAGATGGATATATAACAGAGGGTCATTTTATCAAGGGAAAAGGTTACAAAATACAGAGAATCAATAGCTGATTTTTTGACAAGGAGTGTTACAACAATAATGGGTGAAAGGGGTTCACTGTAGCGGGACTTAGCAGCATCTCTAAACAACGCCCAAGTGACATCTATCTCCTGGCTGGCCCAGTTGGTGAGCCATACTGCAGCAGGCCCTGTAAAGCGGGTTTCTGTAGAATAAAGTCATCTAAAAATGTCAGCTCCTTCAACACCACCCCCAAAAGACTCAAGTTGGAGATTTATCATGTGTTGTGATAGGTCCAATTGTGGCAGGATGACACTTGTGTTGCGCTGCCCAAGACAGAGTCAATTATACATGCTTGTGAGCACCAACTGGTCTTGGTAGATAACATACATATTGGGGATGTCCCCCTTGGGGATTGGAAGAAAAGCTTCTTGATGGGGAGTAGCCATACAGCCTGTACTCTGTCCTTTCTTAGGGGGATTTTTCTTTAGGTAGTTTGTGAGCCTACAGCTGCTACCACTGTTGCAAATGAACAAATTAGAATCCATTATTTGATTGGGGAAGACAACAGTCTAATAGAAAGGAGAGAAATGAATAGAATAAGTTATTGCTTATTGTAGAATATTGTGATAGATATACTATATGGGGAAAGCCACACAGCCACAAGGGGGTGGCATGGTGGCTTGTTCCGTGTAAGGATTGGAGCCAAGGAATAACTTGTGTGGGGATCAGCAGGTCAAATTGGTAGTGCTCCTAATTAGGAGAAAGTGCCTCCACTTTGATACTGCCTTTGGATTAGTCCATGTTGTTAGATACGTTAAGGGGCAACTCTTCAAGTGCCCTCTATGTATTGTAAGATAAATTAGTAGGCAAAGAGGGAAACTCAGCTGCAACAATACACCTTGTTAAAATCATGCCAGAATGTCAAAACAGCAGGCTTGAGCCTTCAACAAGGTTCCAAGTAAGTGGGTTTGTGACCCACAATCCAATTATCCAGTCACTTGAAGCCAAACTAGGAAGTCAACTCAAATTTCTAAATCCAACAACATGAGCAGATGATGATCCCTTATGATGGATACCTTGTTTTGGCGCTTGAATCATTACCAGGATCAAGCCATCCCCTTCACCATCCCACCGTGTGATCAACACTATCATGTTCCTGTTATCCACAATTCACATCAACTATTAAATCATTATCTCTCAATAAAGAATATTATCTAGTTTCCAAATATTTTTCCCCTTGTAACTCTGCTAAAACAGCACAGTTGCAAATTAATAGCACAGGTACGTTCTCCATCCTACCTTATCTTGTAAAATTCTGCCTGTTGCCCATACTTGTCACGGCCAAAAAAATCCTTGATAGAATCATGTCTGGCCTTCCAGCAGACTGGAAACTGTACACACCTGGCGCCAAGATACCTGATGGGTAGTTCTCTACCAGAACATGGTTATACCACTTCCTGCATTCAATTCCCTGTCTGCCCAAGGGTTCTTCCAGGCACCCTCTGCCATGCCCCATACAACTGATGAAAATACCATGCCATCCTACGTAGCCCAAAGACTTCAAAGCGCTGCCCTGGAATCCTTTGCTGGGGCCAACAATGACAACGCCGCTGCATGGATCCAGTTGTATAAAGAAAGCTGGCCCAAATGGAATGCCCACAATGCTTCTGGATTGCAGAGATCTCCATCTGACTGACCCACAATGCAGGCACCTGGTGCAACAAGTGGCATGAAGAACGTACCAAGAAGGACTGGGATATGTTCAAAAAAGACTTCTTGGCAAGGTTTGTGTTTAAGGACACCACACTCATAATAATACATAAAGTAAAGAACTTAACCCAGACTGGCACTGTGAAGGAGCTCACCCAAGCTTACAAGGAATTCCAACTATGTGCCATATCAGATATGGCCTTTGACACTCCAGCTACCTACCTCATGTACTATGACACACTCAAGTCACATTTAATGAGACACATAAACCTGTACCAAGTAACCAACTTGCAAAACCTGTATTGCAAGACAGAGAAAGCAGAGCAAACATCCAACGCCCTCCACAAGGCACAAACCAGAAAACAAGAGAGACCTAAAGACTCTCACCCAGCCGGCTGCTCCAGTCAACCACCCCCTGGAAACAACAGCAATAGTACAAACCATAAACCCTCTGGCTCAAATGAACACAGAAATGGGAACAATGGCCAGTCAAACCGTACCCATTTCTGTATCACTGCCACACAAGGCAATCAAGACAAGGGAAAAGCCCAGGGAGAGACTTAAGCAAGTCAAGCTCTCCCCACACAACTCCTGACTTGCCCAATGATGAGTACCAACCCAAGGGCGTGGACCAATGCCAAATGATTCAAGTACCCTTGGAGGACCTGGTACTATACACCATTGCCAGAAATCCCAATAAACTGATGTCCTATCCTTTCTGTTTTTACAGTTACACAGGCTTGGCACTCCTGGACTTGGGCGCGGATTGAACCCTAGTCAACAGCAGCTTTGTGGACAAGTTCAAGCTAGCCACTAATCCTTTGCAGATTAAAAAACGTGGTTTTAGCCAAAAAAACATCAGATTGCTGTGACAAGGGAGACCACCCCCTTCTCTGTCTTGCTTGAGAACCTGCACTCCACCATCCAAGGCCCTGTCATTGATGTTGTAAATAACACAATTATTGCTATTTTGATCTGGCCTTCAAATATTGATAGTTGCAAATATTTGGCTGGTTTTGCCTTCAAGTTCAGAAATTCCCTGCCTTACACAAATGGGTCTAGTTTAATTTCCACCCATTCCAGATTATTGTACCTGTCTGTGGTTGATCCTGGTATGACCTCATCCCAACGTGACCCCCTCAGCCACTCTGTCTTCCTACTGAGTGATCACTGTCCCTTGTCAACTATTTAAAGTAGAATCATTACTCCTAATAAAGACAAGTTTATCCACATTTGCGTTAGCTTTAATAATCTTCAAGCTTTTTCCTGTCTTTTTTGCCAAAAGGACTTTTACATCTCATTTTCCTGGAAATTAAGGTACATGCCCTTATTTTTGCCCTGAAGGCTAACCCAAAGGCTAGCTTTGAACCTCAAATCTTTTGTAATAAAGATTTCCTGCCGTGTCCTCCAGGATGTCATCCCCTGGAGCCAAACACAGCAATTGACTTTCCTAAGTTTGACATCGTACTGGGTTTGGATTTTCTGAGAAAGAATAACCCCCACATGGACTGGGTAACCTTGGTATTGACCATTAAACGCAAAGGCGTCAACCAACAGATCTACCCTGACTCAGTGGATCAACTCCTACACAACCATGTCTTTGTACACATTAAAGAAACCCTGGACAAAAAGAAAACATCAAGAAAATTGACTTGGACTCCTGCCAGTACAAGATCATACACTTCAAAGATCACCAAGACACCACTACGTCTCAGGATTGCAAAATTGTGGCCCGTCACCCAGAAATCTTTGAGGAAGTGTTACCCAGGTTGCCCCCAGAAAAACACATCCAACATTACATTCAGCTCAAGGGAGCTGTACCCAAGGCACAGCCCATCTACTTCCTGACCCCAAATGAAGACAAAGCCTTATGTACCTACCTCAAGGAAGCCTAGGAGAAAGGAATTATCTGTCCCTCACAATCCCCTTTTGGAGCTGCCGTCTTCTTTGTGGCTAAGAAGGATGGCACCCTGCACCTGGTCACAGATTACCAAGCCCTAAATAAAGTTATCATCAAGAACTGTTACCCACTACCACTCATCAACAACCTCTTTGATGCCCTGGGAGGCGCCACAGTCTTCTCCAAGATTGACTTAACTGCAGGCTACAACCAGATCTGTATTAAAGAGAAAGATATCCCCAAGACAGCCTTCCGCACAAAGTATGGCTCATAAAAATGTGTGGTACTCAATTTAAGCATGACAAACACCCCCTCAACCTTTGTGACCTTCATGAACAAGGTGTTTTCCCCCACATAGGCAAGCACACCTTGGTTTATTTGGACAACATTATTGTCTATAGTCCCTTGGTGAAGCAACACCACAAGGACCTGGAGGCAGTCTTTGCTAACCTGGCACAACACAAGCTGCTAGCCAAATCCTCCAAATGCCAGTTCTTCTGCAAGCAACTACCTTTCCTAGGACACATAGTCTCAAAGGACAGCATCAAGCCCAACAGCCAAAAGATACAGGCCATCTGCAAAATGCCACCGCTCAAAGACAAGTCAGAACTCCGCACGTTCCTGGGGATGGCAGCCTACATACACTGTTTCATACCTGACTGCAGCGTCCTGACTGCTCCCCTATCTGCTATAACTGGCGCCAAATCCAAGTTTGTATGGACCCCCAATGTGATCTTTGCTTCAGACGTCTCAAGGAGAAGCTCATGTCTGCGCCTATTTACAGTACCCCAAATGAGATGGGGAATACCAGATGGAAACAGAAGCCTCAGACGCATTCATCAGGGGAGTACTGCAAATCAAAAACATTAATGGCAACTTCCTACATGTAGCCTACAAATTGCAGAAATTGACAGACAGTGGTTGTCAATACCCTATCCAAAACAAAGAGTTGTTGGCTATTGTACACTGTCTAGTCAAATGGCGTTGTTATCTAGAGCAACAGGAGGAATTAACAGCATTGACTGACCAGAAGTTGTTCATATATTTTAAAACCCATGCAAACCTGTCCTGCCGTCAGGCTGCTGGATGGAACTCCTGGAGAGGTTTAATATGCTCATACAATATAAGCCTGGTCCAGAACTTGTCATGGTGGATGCACTCTTGTGCCTTTATGTCAGAGCCACAAGGGGAGAGAATGGGCTTGACCCAGACTGGCCCCTCCTGGTACTCCAAACAAAGGATAAGGGCTTCCCCCCTGGCACCACAGACATAACAAAAAACAGTCATTAAGAACAAACACTGTTTCACAGACAAGTATGGAACCCTACATCAAAAAATTTCCAAAGGAACCACCATTCCTTATGTTCCCACACATCAGCAAGTTGACATCATTCTACATTACCACAGAGACCTAGAGAACACAAAAAAGCTGCAACCTCTACAAATTACTTAAACACAAAGCATGGTGGCCAACCTTGTACCAAGACGTTCAGGAAGTCTTGAATCAATGCAAAGTATGTGAGAAATTTACAAATAGTGAAACCCCACCTAAGTCAGTACTACCTATCCACACGCAATTACCCTTCAAGGTGTGGGCTCTTGACATTGTAGGCCCCATGCCAGGGAAGCACAACAAAAATAAGTATATCATTACTGAAATAGACTTTGCCACACAATGGTCAGTAGATCAAGCAGTAAAAGCACATACCAGTAATGACGTATAGCAGTTTATAGGAAAGGAAATCATCAGTAAGTTTGGAAAGCCATAACTCTTATAATCAATGGAGACAAAGAACTGATCTCTGAAGATATCAACATATACCTCACCAAAAACGGGGTCAAGCACACGGTGACAACACCTTATCATCCTCAGGCCAATGGACTTGTGGAACGGTTAAATGGCAGCCTTGTGCAAGCCTTGGCCAAGTTCACTGCCGGGAGACCTGAGGACTGGTATAAGCAACCACCAACTGTGCTACATGTATCTGTACTTGTGTGAACAGATCCACCAGGAAAAGCCCTTTTGAGTTGGTACATGGCACACAGCCCAATATCATTCAAGCATTATTAGGACCCAGGTTGTAAATTCCAAGCCAGGTCCCCCCTCTCTCAGACCCTCAAGTTATAGAGGCCAACAGCAAAAAAACAGAAAAGGAAAATGAAAGTCTGCAAAAAACTTTGTCTCAATCCAAGATAGACATGAAGTTGGGGACAAAGTTTAGGTCATGAACATTGACAAAAGTAAACTTTAACCCAAGAAAATAGGCCCTGTAATCATCTTAAAGGTAAACAAAAACAACACTTACCTTTTGAAAGAGCTTGGGAAAAGTAAGCAAGACAGGGTCCTACACCATGATTACCTGAGACCCTGTAAAGCAAGACAGAAACAGCATGCAACCGCCCTATCTGCCACAGAACAACAGCTAGTCCAGTATGGCGCCTAAGCTCTTGACAACCTCCCTGACAACCTACCCCCAGAGGAGGCTGACTTTCAGTTGGGGGTTTCAAAACAGCTGGCTTGGCCCGCCAACAAGGATCTGAGAAATGGGTTTGTGACCTGCAATCCAATTATCCAGTAACTGACAGCCAGACTAGGAAGTCTACTCAAATTTCCAAATACAGCAATGTGAACAAAACCTGACCCCTTATGCTGGAAACCTTGTTTTAGAGCTTGACTCATTACCAGGATCAGGCCACCCCCTTCACCATCCCACCGTGTGATCAACACTATCATGTTCCTGTTATCCACAATTCACAATGACTATATAATACCTATCTCCCAATAAAGAATATTATCTAGTTTCTAAATATTTTTCCCCTTGTAACTCTACTAAAACAGCACAGTTACAACAAGAACTCTACTCTATTCTTCTAAAGAACTAGAGAGGGGTTACCTTACTAATAACTCAAAGTATTGCAAACCAACACCAACCACCAAAGCTAGGAAAATAAATAAAACAATAACTATTTACCTCTCTTATGAAATCAGTCTTCATTTAGCTATTCTCAGCCCTTGCCTGTAACAAAGCTTCCAATGTGGTCCATCACAACACTTATTAGCAGTGATTGTAGACACAGTAATAATTTACCACCACTGTCAGGGCCCAGAATGCCCTGGACAATCAACTGGTCATCCTAGAGGAAAAGCAACCCACAGCATGGGAATCATTACCAACTGCTACCCAGAGTGAAAACCCCCTCTTTTGAATAAAAAATGAATTGGGATTTGAGAGGCCCACGAGCCTTTATCCCTGGCATCAATTCTATTAACAAATTTGGCCCCCTTTACTATCAGGAAATGGTACACCAGGAGCACAATTGTTTGATTGTGCAATTTGGCGCTTGATTGCTTGTGGGTTCTATAAATAGCTGTGGCACCTTGTCATGATGCAGCTCAACCAAGGCTCCTATTATACTAGCCAATAATTGCATCCCCAGGCTCAAATACACAATTCCCAGGCCAAATTTCTAGTTTGACTGAAAATGATGCCACCAGATATCTGGTGGCACAAAAGGCTACACATTAACCAGTAATTATAAGCAATGAAGAGGAAAAGCCCTCCTCACTGTTGATATCATAAAATAAACAACTTTATGCCCAGGACTCATTATTTTATTGCAGGAAATTTCTATTTTTTCACCATTATAATTATTCTCTTTGCACCTATTTGTGAATCTACTATACAATATAATTGCACCTATCTGCCTCCTCCTGGTTTTTCTCCTATCAGTTTTGGTCAAACCACCTAGAGCTCATGACTTGGAGTTCTTTTATCCCCACCACCTGGATCTCCCTCCTGGACACTCTAGAGTGACCATTGCGCCTAGCATGAAAGAGATTCCTACTACTCCCCTCCTACCCAATGGCAACTGCCAGAATTAGCTCATTCTGCAAGTTGACTTACTATATGTCAACAAGCAGAATTAAAAAACTTTAATGTTGACAGCATTGGAAATTCAGAATTAAGTTTTTATTCATTCAGACTACTAAATGTCAACACTTTTTTAATAAGCATAAACCTATTTCCTGAACATTTCACTTAATAAAAATTAAGCTTCAAAATACTTTTTAGGAAAATGTGACTACATAGATTTCAAAAAGACTATAAAAATGATACAATACAACTGAAAAATAATGAAAATACACTTTTATTTCACTATGAAATTAGCTATATTCACTATAAGATATTTTTTCACACTTATAAAAACAAAGAAAATCCAATACACAAAAAGATACTACATAAAATTTCACGTATTATAGGAAAATAGAATAATCAGAAACAGTAATATAAAGTTTTTTCTATAGTGAAAACCACAAAAAACATATAATTTACTAGTAAAATACCAATATAGGCCATGTAATACAGTCTAAAGCATCAAGCTATCAATAGAAAATCAATGATTTTATAAAAACAGTATCATAAATTATCCATTAGTTATTTAGAACAACTATTTATTTATAAATATTATACTTATATATAAGATCTATATGAAAAATTAGGCAATACTCAATAAATTTAATTAAGAGCTAGATTATGATCACCAGGTTGCCATTAAGAACTGTGGCAATCTTATTGATGTATTCCCCAATCTCTGAAAGCTTATATTTGGCCTTTGACAATGTTCTTGATCTTTTCTTGATACTGTTTCTCTTTGGTGGTTCTCTTTGTCAGAAAATCTGCAGACCATGGTATTTTATTATCTGCCAGCTGATATCCTAAGTCTTCTAACATTAGGAAAGTACAGAGAACCTGTGACTTTGGCGTAATCCTTGGTCCAGAATATTTTGTTGTCATCAGAAGTAGCAAGTCTGACAGGGCCCAAGGCCCAAAGGATTTGGGACAATTCTTCCTACTTCTGGATATAGGTTCATAAGTTGTCTCTATATTTTGCTATAGATAATTATACTGTATGACAACAGTATCATCTTTTGCTCTCCACTAATAGAACTTAAGAGAGGACCACATTGAGGGAATATGACTTGGATCAATCATCAAGTCATTAAGAAATCATCAGTCTTTTATTCTAATGGACTGGCTTTAAGGCGGCCTGCCTGCCCGCATTTTATCCGAGTTAGCTCATAACGCTAAAGGAGACTGAAGTAGCATTAGGGCGACACGGCAGGAGGCCTGGCCTTTTTGGGGTGGTTTTAACGGAAGGCTAAATTGACATCTTCTACAGATTGGTATCCTTTCTGTCTACCTGGGCCACTTCCAGGGCTAGCTATCCAGTGGCTGGCTACTAGTTCATGGAGATGATTGTTTCACTTAATCAGAGCTACTCTAATACAATAGGCTCAAAGCCTTTTATCTTAGAGTGGTTGGCCTGATGGCCCAGTCCATGTTGGACTCTTCTAGATATAATGCAGATGACAGTGCATATGACGGCCCTCTTGTTCTAGGATTCATTTAAAGTTTTAGAATAGTAATTATTATGGGAAGCATGTTTGAGGTGGTGGTTCTAGGTGGATTAATTAATGAGCAGTAATTGCATATACCATTAATTAATTGTAATGCACGAGTAGGTTGATGCCATGATATGATTTGATCACTAAATTCACAATCTGCGGCCTGTGTTATTTTGTTGAAACTGTTAATTAGTCAATATCCAGAAATCCTGACACTCTTCTTCTTGGGTGGGCAGTTCTCAATATCTCTGATGGATGCAAAAGTCTTTCTTTGTTGGACTTTGAGGGTCTTGTAGAAGGTGTTGTACCTGAGCTTGATTCCAAAGGAGGACTTTATATTCTTATGCCAGCCCTCCAAAGATGAAGTAGTTTTCATCTCATCCTTAAGAACTGCCTGGTAGAAGTTCCAGTTGGCTTTGGCTCTGGGCTTGCTCTGGTGCTTAGGGACTTTACGTTCAATCCACTGTGGTTTGTAATATTCAATGAAAGGGTAGAAGGCATCCTCATGTTTCTTGGCATATGGATCCTGGAATAGGAGGTCAAAGGCTTGTCCAGTATGCTCTAGCTTTATAAAGTAGTGCTAAAAACTGCTGAATTAAGAGCTTGCACTTTCCTGATGTATCTAGACGGTGGAGTTTGCTGAGCTCAGGTAGATCCTTTAGTTGTCTATTGATAGCCTGCCAATAATAGAAAAAACACCCCTGGACCTCTTTATCAAAGGTATTTACAAAAGCTCTATACTGGGAAGCTTCATAGTCCATGATTATAGTTGAGGGGCCAAGTGCTTTATCAAAAGATTCTTGTTATGCAGCAAGAGTGGCTTTATCCTTTTCATCATCATCTGGATTGGCTCTAGTATTATGGCCAGGGTGAAAATTTTTATTACTGGGTAGGGCTTTGATGCCCTCCTGAAGGATTTTAAAGGCCCTTGTGTAGATTTCTTTTTTTGCCCCAGGAAGCAGAACGTAGGCAAATGGGAGCACCTTGCCTTCAATAATGGAATTTACAATCTATAGTTGGTGAAAAAGGTGGGGGCATACTGCAAAGGTACTGTCACATAACCAGGTCTCTGAATCTCTTAACTGCTCCAGGTTCTATTGTGTAGCATAGCATATAATTCTTGCCTCTGCTGTAGGCCCATAATCATGTAAAAGGAACACCTCATCACTATTGAACATCTTTATCTCCTCTGTCAAGACTAACTCTCCTTGAACCATGGCAGATTTCTTATGGGGGAATAGATCACAGTGTTTGTCACATAGTACTTCACTAACTGGTCGCAGTCAGGGATGAGCTTCAGGTTCTCATTACTTAGGTGTGTGATGGCCTTAACTTCCAGATCAGAAGCCTTGAAGTATTTGTAGACTGGAACTATCTGGTAGAGGTACCACTTTAGAAGCTTTTTAATAAGATTGATTGGAGCATTGTATGTGTGCTCTCCTTTCTCACTAGTGACTTTATCTCATCCTTCTGTGTTGATCCTGGAAGTGCAGCTTCTATCTTCACACACATAATTTTTGCTTCTTCCTGCTCTCTTCTGATTGTTGCAATTGAAAACATAGTCATAACATACTAAACTTACACCTCCTTTGATAGACATTAGAGGGGAAAACCAAGGGAACTTCTTTGGGAGCTAAAACTCTCCTTTAACGTTACATATATTGTGAACCTTTAGGGAATCTCATGGGCCAATTGGTGCTTATTGCTAGTCAGAAAGGCAATCATCAGGATCTTCTTTATTGATACTTGATGAGGAGAATGGAGGTGCAGATTTCTTGGGCGGTGGAAGGAATTTATCTTGAGTTAGATTTTTGTGTTTCTTGGACTGGGATGAGCTTGATTCCTTGGGGCTTGATTACTTTGAGCTTGATTCATCTGGGCTTGGCTGGGGTTCTGAACTCTTGGGTATCTTCTTTCTTTCTTCTTGTTTAGTAGAACCTCATCTCCTTCTGATTGGTACCAGCTTGGAGAAGAGGAGGGGTCAGGGAAGGGCTCTTTGCTTTCAGGGTCTGGGGTCTTACCCTTTGTCTTCTGTTTCTTTGAGGGCTCTTTGGCTGGTTTTTTGTTGGAGTAGGGACTTTGGGCCTTTCCAGGGGCTTTTAACACTTTCTTGGTTGACTTGGAGTTCTTTTGTGGCTTCTTGGAAGATTTGTCCTACAATAATTAGAGTAGAGTTCATAAAGTAATAATCATCATATGAAACATGAATAAATATTAAAAATAATAAATTGTTTTAACTTTTATTATTAACTAAATAGTTTATAAAAATATGGAAAGTGATTTTAGAGCTATTTTATTAGTTAAGAATAGAAAAAACAATGTCTAAACAGAAAGTCAACATACTGATAGTCACAATAGTAAAAAAAATTTAATTTAGTTTGTCAGCATAAAAAATGCTTTAATTTTGACTTAAGCATACTGACAGTCAGTTTTAAACTAGAAAAACACTATGTAAATCACTTATAAAACTTAGTTAATATTTTCATGAGTTGATTTTTTAAGTCTTAAATTAATTATTTTTAAATTTAAAAAATTTAAAGATTTGCATATGTAACTTATTAAAACTAAATAATAGGGATTGTAGAGGGAAGTCTAAAGTGCAGACCTGGGTACTTTGATCTGAATTATCATACCATTGTATGTGTGCTTTTTGTTAAGCAGGAATGTTTTACTAATAAACCAGTGAAGGTGTCAACATGGAGGCAGTCAGCATTCTTTTATAGTAACTCTCCTATTAAATCTTGCTTAAATTATGTCACTTTGTTTGCTTAGCCAAACCTCTTTGTTGCAATTTAAGTGATGTGTCAATTTTACACAAAGTCAACATTATAAATACATATATAAATTCTTGTTTTAACATATGTGTTTTGGCTTAAGTGGACTTCCAGAAATAGCTATAGCTTATCCAGTGAGTTTAAAATAACAGTAAATATCTAAATAATACAAAGAACACTATAAAAGCAGGCATATGTCTTAGTTCAATGCTTATCTTAATATATATAATAAAAACCGCAGTATAAATTATAAAAAGTAGTTATTTTTATATCATTATGTATTTTATTAAGAAATTTATGTATTCTTATTTGGGGCTGACATCCAGATATTACTTACTGGAGTCAACCTTAATGTAAAAGTACAAAGAAACTGACCTTTTCATAGTGAATTTTATTAGTTTTTTGACTTAAAAATAAGACTTTGTTTAAATGGTGTCAACATTATGCCCTTTCCATTTTAATTTTGCAATTATGACTTAATAATCCTCTATGAAAAATTAGCTTAGTTTTGGAAATTCCCAATTCTGGCAGATAAATAATAAAATAATGTTGACTTACTGAATGAGTTAATTCTGGTGATTGCCTGATAGGACATGCCATTTCAAAAAAGGCACTTCAATTTACAAATCCCAAATTTAATTTGAGATGGCATTTTTTGTATTAGTGATTTCAAATCACAAAAAATTTATAAACAATAAAATAATTAAAATTTGCATATAATCTTATAATGTGGCATCTCAAAAGTACACCATCTTGATTCTGTCACTTTGAGTCATATTAATTAAATCTTATTTTGCTAACTTCATTTACGTATGAAATCACTTAGTGTGGGGCATGTTTACGCCATCTTAACTTTACCTCATTTTGAATCACACTATTTATCTTTAACTAAATTATGCTTATACCCAAACTAAAATAAAGTCTGTTTTATAGTACCAGAAGATGTTCCTATAGTATTAATCCAAGACACTTATACTAAGAACAACCTAAAATAACACCACTATAATAGTCTTTCTAGTGATTATCATTGCTGGGTAAAACAAACCAGTTTTCTATATGTAATTTATAACTTTATTATACATGGATACATTGATAAGGGATCTCTTAACAAAATATTTTAATAGTGATTTTAATATGGAAGGGGTGATTATGCCATTTCAATTTACGTCACTTCAAATTCCACCAAGTTTCATATCACCCAATTGATTTAATGCACACAATGAATAGGGGAAAATAAGGGGAAATTACATATGACGCCAGGCTACGCTATATTGATTCCCCCACCACAATTCTTGCTTTCCACTTTTTAAAAATACATTTTCACGTAAAAAACCATATTAATAAAGAATGTAAGAAACTAACTGAAACTTTGCAAATATATTTTTTTGTCTCCTCTAACCAACTGGGTACTTTTTAACCACAGTTGTATAAGCTAGTTTTTGAAATATCCAAGTTTTACTCTTTGGCACTGTTGAGGTAGCTCCATTGGGAATTTTTTAATTTAATATAAAAAATGGTCAAAAACACTATGTTTTTGAGCTACACCACCTCAATTATGTCACTTCAAAAACGCCATTTAAAAAGCAAGTTTTCTTTTAAAACTCAAAGTTTTGCCTACTTATGTTACTAATAAAAAATTTATTTTTACCAAACAAAAACTTTTTGATTTTGATAGTATATATTTTAAGACTTTCTCTACAATTTCATGTAAAAAATTACTACTTTTATATTAAAAACATTCTCATTTTTTTCTTTAAAAACAACCCCCAAATTGCTCATATTTTGATATTAATTCACTTTTAGATGCCTCCCAAGCTTACCATCAAAGCTGCGCCCAAGGCCTCCAAGGCCTCAAAGTCCAAGATCCCTCCTCCCAAGGCCAAGAAAGCCAAGAATACCCCAAAGAAGCAGCCTTCTAAGGCCAAAGTTCCCCCAAAGACCCCAACTCCATCACCTGAACCAGAGGGAAACAGTCCTACCCCTCCCCACTCTCCATTTGTGTACTCCCCCTCAGACCCCCAAGAGAAGTTATTCAACTTCAATTGCCACTCTGATCCTACCTCAGAGCCTGAAGAGGAAGAGGAGCAGGAGTCTGAGCCTGGTGCTCCTGCAGATGACCAAATTGAGCTCTGGAATCTAAATACCATCCACAATATATGCAATTAAAATGTCATTTTTGCTATTCCCACAACTTATCCAGCCAGCTACCCCATCATGACTAAGAAAGGGGGTGCTGGCTTTGTCTACAAGGGGTACAGCTTCAGCTGTAATGACAAGAAGAAACCCATCTGCCAACATCACTATAAATGTGATAATGTTGGGTGCCCAGCAAGGCTTACCACTTATGGGTTCACTAGATTTAAATCCCTAACTGTCAACCATGACTGTGTCAAGCCTTTTGACCCACTTTATCAACTTATCCGCTGGTTTCTTTGCCAGATGATCCCAACCACCAAGGATTAAACTGCCACTGAGGTTGTCAACAATGCTCTCCTTAATCTAAATGATACCCAATTAGCAACTGTTGGTGGCGCCTCAAAATTACAGAGATATCTCACTGTTTAGAGATATGCTCTGAGCACTGAAGGCGTCAGTATAAGCTCCATTAATCAATTGATCCTTACCAAGGAACAAAAACTATCTCGCCTTGAAGAGATATTCCTTCTTCACAATGACGGCCAACATGCATCTGAGCATATTATTTGCTTTGCCACCTCACAGGATCTGTGCAACCTGTTAAAATGCAAGACCTGGCTTGCAGATAGAACTTTCTCCACCTGCCCAAAGCTATTTAGCCAGCTTTGGAACATCCATGGGCAGGTTGGCAATCTAGTTTTCCCCCTGGTCTTCTTTTTTCCTTCCCAACAAGAAGCAGGAAACATATGTCCATGCACTCACAATTTTGAAGGCCAAGTTGGATGAAATGCTCCCAACCATCAAAGAGGAGCCAAAGGAAACTAGAGGGCACAAGAAGAAGGCCTGGTCCCAAGAAGAGGAAGCCACCCCAACCAGGAAGTAGCCAGAAAGCCTTTCTTATCACAAATATCTGGTAGTGGATTTTGACTAGAATCAGGCAAATGCCTTTATTTGAGTCTTCAAGAGCTCCCCTCAGATATGCTACTTCCACTTCTGGCAGGCACTCTGCTGCCGCCTCCAAAAGTGCTCTGAACTTCATGAGCTGGTCAACTCTGAAGGCACTAAAGAAGTCAAGGACGTTTTTAATTGCTTTGCTGCCCTTGCACTTGTGAGAAAGGAAGAGACAAATGCATTTTACAACGCCTTCCTCTGCCATCCTTATATCCTTACTAACCAGGTAGCCTTTGCTCCATTCATAGAGTATTATAAAACTCAATAGGTTGGAGTGTTTCAAGGGGCACACCACATCAGAAAGGGCGGTGACTCAATCACCTGGAACTGCTTTAAGCAGGTAAAAGATGATTTAATCAAGACCACCTTATCCCTTGAAGGGTGGCATAGCCAGTTTGCTACAAGGTTCAGGGTTAATAAGCTCAAATTTAATAAGATAATGGTGCACTTAAAAACCCAACAGGCCATCTCTGCCCACCTCTTTAAGACTGATATGAAGACCAGGGGTGATCCCCCAAGCAGACTAAGGCTGTAAAGAAATATACAGAAATCAGCAAGGTGGTCTTTGCCTACTATCCTAAGGATAGAAATCTTGAGCATCTCCAAGCTATCTCAGTTACTCTTTCTACCTATGTTTAAGACCTTTTCCAATAAACACCACTATATCTTCTCTCTTCTTTCCTTTATTTTATCTTTATTTCAGTTTTATTTAGTATTTGGTAAATTCTATGATTATTTTAAAGTAAAGTTTATAGTTTTAATAGATGGAAATAGTTGTTTTTATTATATTTTATCTTTTGGGCTTTACGCAACTATGTTGCTACTAATTGGCCCCATTTTTTATTGCAGATTTAAAATTCTGAGGCTTTTTAAGACTAGAAATATTTTTTTGAATTTTATTTTTTTGAGAATTTTTTGGGTTATTTTTGGAGTTCAAAAAATCTAAAAATTTAAAGCTTGTTTTTCTTAGTTGCAATGCCGTAAATTGAAATGGTGTTTTTACTATAAAATTGAGAAAGTGTAAATCAAGATGGCATGTCCTAATGGTTGCCTGCCTAACATGCCTCCTGCCCAAGATTTCAGCAAACTAGGTTTTGTCTATATCACTTTGTCAGGGCTAGCCAATCAGGTTAGGCCCCATACTGGAAGTTGGTGTCCCCTAGCTACAGCAGTTAATTACCTAGTCAGAATAGCACCAATTGTGTACATGGCCCTTCAGTCCCGGCCTGCCTCCCCTGTGGGAGTCCAGCCAGACTCTGGTATGAGCTGTGACAACCACTGAGTAAAACAACCAGAAAGAATTTAAAAAATTGTGAAGAATAAGGCCACATTTATATACTTTAGAATGGCAAACTTTTTCCTAAACCTTTAATGCTTACAAAGATCTTTGCATAGGACAAGAAGATATTATCATTCTGGGTTCTCATGGCTCTTTCTTTGATGAGATCAATAAAAGATGTATAATAGGGATTGGTATCAACTGATCTGAGCCTAATAATAATTTGATTGGTAAGGTACTTGCAGCAGCAACAACACCCTACATCAAAGAATTAGCAGTTCTCTTGTTAATGAAGATTTTATGAAGTTCTAGTTAAAGGAAATCTAGAATAGGGGAATTTAAAGATCATGCTCCATTATGGTCAAAATAAGGGGATGGCTCTTTAATCATTGGTTATAGGGTAGAAACAGGATTGTGCCTTTTCAGGAAGAGGGCCACAGTTGGAGTATACTTTAAGGGTTGCAGCCACAGTAGACTTTGCAAAACCTATCACAGTTATAAATTCCTCAAAAAAGCATAACTTTTTTAACATTTATTGCATATTTTTTAGGGTTATAAGTTTTATTCTGAATTTATCAGGATGCTTGTCTGGAGAAGAAACATGTTCTTATTTGGAGCTGTGTGTCTCTATCTGATTGATTATTTTATGATTCCCAATTCTCCAAATGAAAGACCAGCATTAATATATACTTGTTGGTGCTAGTGCTGGAACATATTTCTTGTTGGCAATAGCTATACATGATGTAAATAAGGTCAATCTGGAAAAGGGGAAAATAACACACTCTTGGATGATGTTTTTTGGGGTGTTTAGGTTTGAGGATGCCATATTCAGATGATTTACTATTAGCATCCCCATATAGTCCTGTATGATTTTTCTATACCAGGGAACAGCTTATTGATTTGGTTGTTGAAGGAAAAATAGTGATTTTCTTATTAAAACTAAACTCAATAACAGGAGTGTACATTTCATTAAATTTTATTTTTAAGTTTGTCTAATTCAGCAAATATTAAGTATAATTTTTTAGTTATCCTAAAATGGAACTGTGAGATTTTTGAGAATGCCTGTAATTCCCAAAAGAATTGGCTTAAATTAAATCTAGACTTTTTGACTTTCTGTTTGAGACTCACATCAGTTATTGATTTCCAATTTACCTTGTTCTTGATTCAAATATGGTTTTTTGAATTCAACAATACCATATTTTTACCCTTAGTTTTTAAATCTACAGCACACAGTTGTCAGGGATCCACTCCTGAGGTAGAAGGGAACCTAAATAGTGTAGAAGAGCTGTGGGATGGAAACCCACCAGAGAAGATCCTGAAGGAATTCCAACCATCAGGGTATTAATCAAATAACCCCACAATTTATATGAACTCAAGAAAGGAGTGAAATGAATCAATCCATAATGTATTGCAACATAAGTCAAGACATACCAAGGAGCTCCTGGACGGATCACAGGGGGAGGTGAGGGAGGAGGTGTGGTTTTATCACAAGTAGGTGGAAACAGATGTATAGTATTAAGGTAATCCCAAGCTGAAGTTTTGGTAGCATTATTGACCCAGATATTGGAATTAAATTAGCAACAGTCAGCAACAGGGTACCAGAAAACTAGGCAGAAAAGAAGCAGGATGAATTTCTGCTTCCAGTCTATCTGAATTTTAAATTTAGTAAACTACTAATTAATCAAGTAAAAAAGTAAGATACTAAATTTATTGATTCAGGAAATTGAAGTTTTTAGAGCACTGGGGAAACCCCCAATACTTCTGACTAAATACTTGGGCTTTGGATTGGGAATGCGGAATAATGTGAGGTTGAATTTGGGGTCAAAGATTTACCATGTGGCTATTCAATGGTTGGGTGCTTTGGTCTGACTGCTGCCAAGCAGACTGCATAATGCAGCTTGTAGCAGTCAAACCTACTAGTTGAACAAGGAATAAAATGCTATGTAGATTGGCCTGGGTTTGGCTTAACCAATCTGGTGTTGTGATTGGGATTCATTCTACATCATCATTCCCAGGCTTAGAAACTAATTGGTTATCCAGAGACCTCACTTTATTGCCCAATTATCATTGTCTAAGTGGTTAACTGTGAATTTATGATTGTAACCTGGTTGATTACATAGATTTTACCTTTACTATTGGTTTAGATGTTTCTAAAGTCAAAGTAGCACCTGCTTTTTTTTGAAGTGCTTGGTAAGTTTGAAGCTGATTTAGATACTAACTGATTATTAGCTTTAGAATTTCATTTTTGAAAAGGTTCTGAGTTTGAATCCTAAAGGTATTAAACTGTATTCAAACTGTTCTGACAATGCTCTATCTTTAGGTGTTCAGATAAATCATCCCAGAGCCCCAAAATCTGGACTTCTCCATCAATCAACACCATTAGGAATATGTGAGACAACCAAGGCTTAGGAAGGGATTTAACTTCTTGAAAATTTTCCAAAAGGATGTTTTACTGTGTTGGTGCCAGATTCCATGATAATACTTAAGTTTTAAAGATTTTCAATTGTTACAATAGTAGGTACACTTGTCCCAGAGTGTCACAGCCCATACTGTGCCTGGCTGGACTCTAACAGGAGAGGCAGGACAGGCCTGGAAGGCAATGTACACATTGTGACCAATCCTGATGAGGTAATTGACTGCAGTGGCCCAGGGACACCAACTTCCAGTGTGGGGACTAACCTGATTGGCTAGCCCTGACACTGTGATATAGACAAAACCTAGTTTGCTGAAATCTTGGGCAGGAAGAGCATCTGGCAGAGGAGGAGTAGTATGAATCTCCTTTATGCTAGTCAGAATGGTCACTCTAGGGTGGCCAGGAGGGAGATCCAGGTGGTGGGGGTGATAGAAATCTAAGTTAGGGACACAAGTAGGCATGATCACATGAGTTGAATTATAACCAGGCAGATAAGGAAAAGTATGTGAGTATTGTTGTTGTGGTCCACGTAAAAATGCTATCAGAATAATTATATTGTTGCAAAAATAGAAAAATCCTGCAAACAAATAATGAGTCCTTGGCATAAAAACGTTTATTCAGAATATGGCAATAATGAGAAAGTCTTCCCTCTCACATTACTTATACTTACTGGGAAAATCTTAGTCTCTAGTGCCACCAGATGTCTGGTGGCATTATCTTCATTAGCATTGGTGAATTTGTTTGGAAAACTATGTGTTGAGGCATAGCAAGGGCTATGTTTTGGTTGTTTCTTCATTATTTAATGTTTAGCTGCTGTCTTTCAAAGTGCCATAACTATTTATAGAACCCACAAAAAACTCCTAACTGTACAATAGCTCAATTATTTGTTTAATCTATCTTTTCTCAATATAATTGGGACCCAATTTTTGCATATGGTGTTGATCTCTGAATTTGCGGCATGTGGTCCTTACAAAACCTGGGGCATTTGAGGCCATTAAAGGGGGTTTATCCTCTTGGAGTGCAATAGTTAATTGCTTTCATGTATTTTGTGGTAAAGTGGCAAAGCATGCTAACTGATTTTCATAGGAATTCTGGGCCCTGACACAGAGTATTTATCCCATAGAAGTAACTCATAAAAAATCTTCCTTCTTTTAAAACCATATCTCCTTTAGGATATTTTACATACATGTGCTTAAAACTAAACTAAATGAATGATGTAGCCTTCTATTACCTACTTTAATTAGATTTTTTTATATTTTTTGCATGTCATCACAAATCAATGCTCATACAATTTCATTTTTATTTTTAGATTTTGTTTATTTTTGCCATCTTATAAAGTGCATTAAATAATGGAATTTATTTACTTAAGCAATAAATCTAATATTAAATAAAATAAAAAAAATTTATTAAAAATGACTAAAGGGACTATAATGTATAAAAATGCTATATTTGAATTAGTTATTTTTAATAAGATAAAAAGATATATAAATATTTGAAGCTCAATAATTTTATTTTGAAGGTAGAAAAGAGCTTATAGAAAAACTACCAACCAAACTGTATTGCCAAGGATAATCTTGGATCCAGGGAAAAGAGTGATAATCAAGCAGATCACAAAGCCAGGTCTTATGATTATGTATTCCAGACTTAAATTAAAGTTAACAAAATAAATATATGGATTGTATACCTTTAAATTCATATAATATATAATAAAGAGATTGAAACTTTGCTAGACCCAGTTGATGACACAGGTTAATCAGGTTTAATGATAGCTGAGTTGTTAGCATAAAAAATATTGTCAAATATTGATAAAGAGGAAGAAAGATTAGTTGGGGGAACTGAAGGGGATGAGGTTACATCAAAGAATAGGGATAATGGGGGTGAAGAGGTAAAGAGAAGGCTAATGCAAGTAATGATCCAATAATTATGAAGTTGATGGAAGCTGATGCAGCAAAAGGGATCTGCAAGTGGCATGTGCCTCATACTATCATTTAGGGTATGATACTAACTTATGATGTGATTCTTAATAAATTTTATTGTATGGCATGATTTAATGACATCAAAGTCTTAACTAAGAATGTATTTGTTTGAAAGTGTACTTAAAAGGAGTCCAACACTTTTTTGAAGATTGTGTATGCAACAAGAAGGATGAAAGCTACACCAGAAGGTTTGCCTCAGCAATATAGCTTGTGGCTATGAAGTCAGTCAGAAGGGTACTACTTTAGCAGAGTGTTGCCAGAGGTCTATTGTTGAGACAATGCTTATAAACTCAGTTTCTGAGGTTTTCAATGAAAAATTTAAGAAATAATCATCTCACCACAAAATAAACAAATAATAATTTTAAAGTAATCCTTGGGTTATTTTTAACTCTGAAGGTGAGAAACACTAAAATGAAATCAAAATGAAAATTCATAATGAACCAGACTCCTTAAAGGTGCAATATTGGATTACCTTGGCCCAGGAAGCATATGACATAACTTATTTTCAATATTTTATTTTAAACATTATTGTTAGTGACAGGTTTATGAGCCCATTACATGACAGATTTGATTTTGCAAGCTATAAGAAATTATGAAGATCCTATCAAATATCAGATGAATTTGAGTCTCAAGCAATTTAAACCAACCAATTTTTATTAAAGTGTATTATTGCGCTTTTTTAAATTGTGATTTAAATATTATGACTATCACAATCTTACTTCTCTGTATTGATAGCAGAAACATCTACGCTTACATTTACAGTAGTTTTAAAAGCTATGGCGACAAGCAAAAACAATCCAGATTTAAACAAAATGAGCTCAGATTTAAACAAAATTAAAAGTAATGAATTTATATTGATTTACAATAGATTTGGGTTCATTTAATTTTTGCTTAAATCTGAATTCATTTTGTTTAAATCTGAGTTCATTTTGTTTGTTGCCATAGATTTTAAAACTACTGCATATTAATGACAAGTATAGTAAACATATTAAGATTAAGCAGCAAAAAAGCCAGTAATAAACACATAAAATTAGAGAAACAAGTGAATTTCTGAATATTTTAATGAAATTGGTTCTAGACCAGGTATATATACTGTTCATTATGCTAAATAACCTTTTGAGTTACTGAAACAAAGGTGTGACATGTCTAGAGAACCCAAATTAATCAATTAATTTAACCAACCAAGCAATCCAAATTCTCACTTATCAAAACTCAAAAAAATTAAAAAGTCAATGAACTTTCAATGAAGGAATCATATTTTGATGCTCTATAGTAGTTTTTAAAACTGTGGTGATAATCTAAATTGAGTGTCTATAAAAAGAACAAACCCAAATGTTGTGTGTATACTTCTGGGAAGTATAATAAACAAGATAAAGAGGGAAACTATGAAGAAAATGATACTTTATTGGATATGAATATAAAAATGTTATATAATATCATGGGAAGCCACATCCTGTACATATATGTCATGATGGTCATGGGGCTTATCTGAGTAATGTTCCTCTTGAGTCACAAGGCATACTCAAGTTGTGTTCCATTTAGGATCTGGATTGATTGATCCCTGTCATAGATGGCTTGACTGATAATGGTGCCACTGGTTTACTGGCTAGTCAGTGAGCCATTTGATGACTAATTTGATGATCTACTTGGGGCCTTAATTCCCCAAGAGGAGCAATTGGACATGTTGTGACATCTCCCCCCTGGGGTGCTGGAAGGCAGAGCCTTGGGAATTTTCTTGAGAGTTTCAGGGATACATGCTTGGTATTAGTCCAGTTTGGCGTTGGGAACAGGGAGTCTGGAGTTTTGTTGGGCTGTTCTTGTTTTGCATAGATGGAGGCAGTTGTGGTGCATACATTTCAGTTCAGTTCAATTCAGTCCAAGCTCCAATTCCTTTGATGAGATAGGTGTTATTGGGCTTAACTTCCATGACAATGCCTGGTCCACACAATCCTGGGTTCAATTTGTGTTGTTTGTGGTTGACAACCCAGATTTTGTCCCTGACTTGGAATCTCTCTTGTTGCAATGGGATTGCTTCCCTTTTGACCCTTTGGCGTTCCATCTCCTCTTGGTCTTTTCTGGCTCATAATACATTGTGCTCACTGTTGTTTGGCACCTTTTTGGGTAGAGGTAATTGTGGTCCTGCAAATGTACTTATGAGAGTGGGCTTTTGTCCATAGACAAGTTCATAAGGGATTTTGCCTGTATTGCGGTTAACTCGTGTTCTGCAGACCATTAGCACTGTTGGGAGCATGTTGACCCAGGCCTTTGGATTGTTAGCAGATAACTTACTGAGGGCTTCTACAAGTGCGCCGTTTAGCTGTTCTACTATCCATTTGCTTGAGGGCAATATGGGCTGGCTATGATGTGTCTTATCCCGTTTTTGGCAAGATACATGTTGGTGTCAATGGCCTTAAGTTTGGTGCCTCCGTCTGTGATTAGGAGCTCAGGCTTCCCAAATTATACTATGATTTCTTTGCTAATAAAACGTCTTACATCATATTATTTATGCTCTTTTTTAGCTTGTGCTACAGGCCACCTTGTTGAATAGTTGATAGCTGTTATGATGTACTTTTTGCCCTTGTTCTCACCAGGCATTGGTCTTACAATATCTAATGACCATACCTTGAAGGGTTATACAATGGATACAGATACTACTGACTTGGGTGGAGCTTTGGTTCATGTGTACTTCTCACAGACTTCACATTGTTCCAGTACCTCTCTGATATCATCTAGCATGTTAGGCCACCAGTAGCAAGTCTTGAGATATTCATGCAAGTTTCTGCTATGGGTGTGTCCCAGGTCTCTGTGATATTGGAGGATTGTGTCAATATTTTGTGTTGACAGGACGTAGGGTACAGTGTCACTATTTGGAAGTATTTGGTGCAGAGTGCCATATACACTTTTGAACACATGTTTTTTCTTGAGGAACTTCTATTGGATGTCCATTGGGGCGCCACACGGGAACCCTTCTTGGAGATTCCCCATGATGAGCATGGTCCAGTCAGGGTTTCCATCAGCACATAAGACGTGTTTACTGTATAGCCTTGAAAGGGCATCTGCAGTAAGCATTTCCTTGCCTGGCTTGTATTCAATTTTCATGGGGTATCTCTGTATGAGACTCATCCATTTGGCTTGCCTTCTTAACAAGTGCTGTTGTGTCTTAAATAATATTAATGACTTGTGATTGGTGAGGACTTTAAATGTTTGAGCTTCTTCTAGATTACATTATCATTTCATGAGGCAGTGTACAATGGCTACTAGTTCTTTATTGTGTATGGGGAATCTTTGTTTATTGTCAGACAGCTTTCTTGACTTGTATGCCACAGGGAGGAATTCCTTTTCTGCCATCTGGATTTGGAGTATTCCTCCTATGGCGCATTCAGACGCATTGGTTTCCAATTTGTAATTCCCTTCACAGTTTGGGTATTGAAGGATAGGGGCAGTAACCATTCATTATTTCATCAAACAGAAATGTTGATCTTGTAGAGATGTCAATACAAATTTGGTTATTTTGCCTGTAATGGCTGATAAAGAGGCTTTCAGAGCACCCCAGTCAGATTTGAATCTTCCAACATATGCTACCATGCCTAGGAAGGTACAGAGTTGGTTTTCTTTGAGGGTGCAGAGGGCCAGATAGACATCTTCCCAGTGTTGATTTAGGTTTTGGCTGTAGATAATTATGTTGTCCAGGTAGATGATTGCTTGCTTCCCAATGTGTTCTTTAAAAACCTTGTTCATGAAGGTCACAAAGGTGCTAGGGGCGATTTCATGCCAAAATTAAGGACAACACATTCAAAGGATTTGTATTTAGTTTGAAATGTGGTCTTTGGAATGTCTTCAGGTTTCACGCAAATTTGGTGGTAACCTGCTGTCAAATTAATTTTTGTGAAGATTTGGGACCCCCCCCCCAGGGCATCAAAAAGGTCATCAATCAGGGGCAGGGGATACATGTTCTTAATTGTGACCTTGTTGAGTGCCCTGTAGTCTGTGACTAGTCAGAGTCCTCCATCTTTCTTTGCCACAAAGAAGACAGCGGCGCCAAAAGGCAATTTTGAGGGTATAATGAGGCCTTTCTCAAGCACTTTGTCCAAATAGGCTTTCAGAGTGTTGTATTCTTTGGGTGTAAGGCAGTAGATGGGCCATTATTTTGGGACACTCCCCTTGAGATTAACTTTGTTTTGTATGCCACAGTTGGGTGGTAAACCTGGTAGGGTTTCTTGGAAGACTGAAGGGAACTCACTGAAAAGCTGATCTTGGATATAGTCCTTTTCACGTCTGGCCTCTGTATTTTTAAAATGGATAATCTCATATGTGCAGGTGTTCCAATTGATATTGCTGGTGTTAGTTTCCTCTTCTTTTTCCATGATTTTTACAAAAACATGGTCTCTCATAAGTGTATCAAGGTGGATTGGTAGATATGGTGGTGTACTTTACCTCATTGTATTATAAGGGTTGCACTGTCCCAGTCAATGTTAGGTTTGATCTTTCTCATCCAATCCAGGCCAATTAAAACATTGTATTTGGGGATTGATATGATAGGACTGCTAATTGTTGTTTGTACATCTCCAATTTGGGTACAGAAAGGTTTTGCTTCTCTGGTGACTGATGTACTTCTGTTGTCTGTCATGATAACTCTCTTGATGTTGCTTCTGACTGTTGATAGTTTCATGAGGTTGGAAATTTTTTTGTCAACAAGGGATTGATCTGCTCCAGTGTTGAATAATGCTGTGCCCTGATATCTGCAAAAGCAGAAATAATAAGTGAGGAGTTTATTTCCAGTTTTAATGGCAAACAGTAGAGGATTGCTGGAGGGTACTTGGATCATGGTGATTGAGTCCACATCCTGGTCCCTGTATGAGTCTTGTGAGTTGGGGGAGGATGGCTTGCCTAGGCACTCCCCTGAGCTTTTTCCTCCTTGTTGATGTCTTCAATGCTTGGTTGGCTTGCACTGTACAGTTCACGTTCAAGGCTGAGGGTTATTACTTTGGTTATTTTGCTTATTAGGGCAAGGGTTCTTCTTTGCCAGGGGCTTTCCTTTTGCTTTTTTGTTGCGTGTAGATTTTCAGATTTCTGAGCTGAGTGTTTTCCTTCCAAGAATATATCTTCAATGTTCTTGCAGAAGGTCATGTCAAACTGGCGTTGGATATGTGTGGGATGGCCATTGTAGAAGTCCAACCAAGGCCCTGTCTTGTCAAAGTTGATGATACTGGGGGCTTGGTTGCATAAGCCTTCATACACTGCAATATAGTCCTCAATTGTTCTTGTCATTTTGAAGGTTCAAAGTTCTGTTATGATTACCACATTAGAATCCTTCATGGCAAACTTTTTGAGGAAGGCGGCTTTGAACATGTCCCAATTTTTATTTTGGTCAGGGTGTTGATCAAGACATTCACTTAAAAAACAAGAGGCAGCTCCTGTGACACAGAGGGAGACTTTGCTGGCCCAGAGTCTGTGGGGGTAGCCTACTTGTGTGAACTTGTTTTGTGTGCTGTTGATCCAGAGGTTGGCATTTTCCTGGAGTAACCCTGCAAAGGTCCCAATTTCTGCTGAACATAGTTGTTGGAATACAATGTTTGGTATTTCAGGATGTTGTGGCTCTGTTTTAGTTGGGGCTGCAGGTAGTAGTCTGCGGGCTTTGAGAGAGTTGTATTGTTCAATGAGCACAAGGACATTGTTGTAGATGACAAGCCTTCAGGGACGTCTTGTCCTTCTTTGTAGTTTCTCTAGCCAGTAGGGAGCGCCATTGTTTGGGTCTTTTTCTTAGGAGGAATTTTTCCTTTGACTTGGGTAGATATGGGTAACCTACCTGTGCTACCACTATTATGTGTATACTTCTGGGAAGTATAATAAACAAGATAAAGGGGAAAATTAAGAAGAGAATGATACTTTATTGTATATATAGGATAATGTATAGTATCATGGAAAGTCACATACTGTCCATTCACGTCATGGAGATCATAAGGCTTATCTGAGTAATGTTCCTCTTAGGTCACAAGGCTTATTCAAGCTGTGTTCCGTTTAATATCTGGATTATTTGATCCCTGTAATAGATAGTCAACTGATAGTAGTGCCACCAATTTACTGGCTAGTCAGTGAGCCATTTGGTGACTCATTTGGTGATCTACTTGGGGCGCTAATTCCCCAAGATGGAGTAATCAAAGATGTTGCAACACAAACAAAATTCAACCCAGGTTATTTCCAGTCTCCAAAAAAATTGAGTCTTTTTGGTAAATATTAAAAGTACAAACAAGAAACACTGTGGCTCTCAAATTAAATAAAAAATTAAATCAAACATTAGATCACATATTTTAATATACAAAAAAACAACTCAGTACAATAAAAAACATATTTAGATTGTTCTATAATGTATTAATATTCAATCAGGATACTGATGTGGCACCTTCAGAAAGGCTAAACAGAAATAAAACCAGAACAACCTACAAACATTTTTGAAAACACAAAAAATAAAGTAATAAAAATATATAATTTTTATATCCTAAAATATCAATATAACAATAAAAGGCAATTGATGGCTATCAATTTTGGGAACATAATATTGTATCAATTTAAAATTGCTTTAGTTTAATATAATGATTTTAAAAACTACCCAATAAAACTCATGATTACAATAAAATAAAGACTATATAATTCAATCATCTTTTATTAGATATTTTTCAGTTGCTTCATTTCTACCATGTTTTTTGCTATCAAATCCGGACTTTCTGTTTTTGATGTGTAATATAACAATCAGAAAAGTGTGATTAAATAGGTGACTTGGTATGATGAAGCCCCATTTACACCAGCTATTTGATATTGGTGATAAGAAAGTTAAACTATACCTGTCTCATGACCCATCTGGGCTCATCCTTTTTTATCATCACATGTGGCTATCTTTGCTCATAATTTATTGTTTGACCCCTTGCAAAGAACCAGAAAATCAAATAATTAAATTACTGACCTGTTATAGAGCAATTGATGACAAAAATAAAAATTCTTTGAACCAGCTAATCAGGATACAGCTCCTTTAACCCAGCAGCAAAAAACAAATCATCTGTTGAAGCTGAAACAATTGTAGTTCAGTATTTGAAGAGGGATGAAGAAGATCCAGCAAATCCATTCTCACTTTTTCATTACCTTCAGCTTGATTCTTTTTGTTATATTGAGAAATTCTTCATGTGAGCTTTGGAAAGCTCAGATTCCAAGTGAACAATCATAATGTTTATCTTCCTGAAATCTGTTGATTTCATTCATGCTTTTCAATTTTCATAGTCTTAGCTTCAGACCATCCATCTCATTCCATGGTAGTCTCCTCTAGTTAAAAGTGTTGCAAAATCTACAATTTTTCTCTCTTGGGAAAGTAGTTTCTGGAGTAATTTCCTGACAGATAAATAAAAGGTGGTACACTTATCATACACTCATGTTCTGCAGGAATCAAAATTTTTTAAAAAAATAAGAAGAAAATTACCTGGACAAGCCACATGATTATCATAATATACATGGACAACATTTTGCCTGTCATGATACTATATATACCATTCTTCTATATTCAATAAAGCATTATTATCTTCTTAATTCCCCCTTTATTTTATTTATTACATTTTCTAGAAGTATATACTCAACAGTGGTAGCACAGGTAGGTTATCTGAACCTATCCAACTTTTAAAAAATTACATTAAAGAAAATAACCCAACAGATAGTACTACCTACAGGCTGGAGAAGATATGAAGAATATCAGGATGTCCCCACGGGATATTGTGTCTTCAATAATATCCTTGTATCTACCAATCAATAAAATTTTCTCATCACCCAAGGAAATCTGAACCCTCTCTCAATCTAGAAGGTATCTAAAACAACCAATATTTTATTTCAACGCCTCTGCTCAGCAGAAATTAGACAATTTCAGGACTATGTCAAGAAAAATTAACCTCTGGATCCAAAGCACCCAAAATAAGTTCCCATAATTTGGATATCCCTGAATCCTCTGAGAAAGTAGAAATTTCTTGAAAGTTACTATAGTTGTCTCATAGTTTATGAGAAACTGATTTGAATATCACTTGAATCATAATGAAGACATGGATATGTTCAAGAAGGTATTTTGGGATAAATTTTTCTTAAAAGATTCTGACATAGTAATCATGAAATAACTTAGAACCTTCAAGTTGACAGGAACCATTAAATAATATATTGTGCCATACAAGGACATACATGATAACTCCTGCAACTGTAAACTTTGATGAGGCTGTACCACAGCTAAATTTCTAAAAAAATTCTCCCCACACACATCAGATGTCAGTTTGGTATGAGTCACTGCAAGAACCTCCTAGATGTATTCTTGGAAAGAAAACAATCAGAAAAGAAATCAGATGACCTGTATGTAACCAACAAACAGAAAGAGAGTCCCTCAGCAAAGATGGATACTTGAACCAACAAACAAACCAACTTAGTCAACAACTCCCATCCTTGAGGCAGAAATTTTACAGCTCAGGGGAACCAGATGAGTACTGACAACACACACAAAGAGAGAAAATCTCAGGGGAGGCATAGGCAAGCTTTTCCCCCCACTATGCAAGACTCATACAGGGTCCAAGATGTGGATTCAATCATCATATTCCAAGTACCCTCTAGTAATCACATACTGTTTGTTGCCCAAACTGGGAATAAACTCCTCACTCATTTTTTTCTGTTTTTGCAGGTATCAAGGCACAGCATTGTTTGACACTGGAGCAGACCAATCTCTTGTTGACAAGAAATTTGCCAACCACATGAAACTACCTACAGTCAAGAGCAACATCAAGAGAGCTATCATAGCAGACAATATGTGTACATCAGTCACTAAGGAAGCAAAACCTTTCTGCAACCAAATTGGAGACGTACAAACTACATTCAGTGGCCTATCATACCAATCCCCAAGTATGATGTTATACTTGGCTTGGATTAGATAAGAAAGATTAAACCCCATATTAACTGGGATAGTGCTACCCTTAAAATACAACAAGGTGAGGTGCACCACCATGTTTACCCAACTCATCTTGACACACTTGTGAGAGGCCATGTTTTTGTGAAAATCATGGGGCAGAAGAGGAAAACAACCCCAGAAAAATCAATTGGAATACCTGCACATACAAAGTTATTCACTTTTAAAATATAGTAGTTTTAAAAAGCTATGGCAACAAACAAAATGAACTCAGATTTAAACAAAATATATTCAGATTTATGCAAAATTGAAATGAACCCAAATCTTTTGTAAATCAATATAAATTGATTTATTTTCAAGTTTTCTTAAATCTAAGTTCATTTCCTTTGTTGCCATATCTTTTAAACTACTGTACAACAACTAGACATGAGAAGGACCATATCTAAGACCAGCTGGTCAGTGAATTCCCTTCTGCCTTCCAAGAAGCCTTACCAGGTTTACCACCCAACTGTGACATACAACACAAAATTGACCTCAAGGGAAGTGTACCAAAGGCACAACCCATTAAATATCTAACACCACAAGAATATGAATCCCTTAAGGAGTTCACAGATGAGGCATTAGAGAAAGGGCTGATAAGACATTACAAGTCATCTTTTAGTGTAGCTTTCTTCTTTTTAGCCAAGAAAGATAGATACTACACCTTTTTACCAGCTACATAGCTCTTAAAAAAAGTCATAATTAAGATCATTTATCCTCTGTCCCTGATTAATTACCTTTTGATGTCTTAGCAGGATCAAAATTCTCCACCAAGATTGATATGACCGCAGGATATCACCAAATCTGAGTCAAGCCTGAGGAAATCCTCAAAAAAGCATTCAGGACCAAGTAAAAGTCATATAATGTATTTTCATAAGATTTTGCATGAAAAATTCCTCTAGTACCTTTGTGATATTCATGAATGAAGTGTTCAAGGAAAACATTGGGAAATGTGCCAGAGTTTATATGAATAACATAAGCATCTACAGCCTCATCAAAAAACAACACTGGAAAGACATCTTCATTATGCCCACAACACTAAAAGACAATTATCTAATGGCCAAATTATACAAGTACAAGTTTTTTTCTACAGATTTACCCTTCCTGGGGCATATTATCAGCAAAGACAGAATTGAACCAGACCCTAAAAGGTAAAGGCCATAACTGATATGCCAGCACCATAAAACAAGAGTGAAATTCACACCTTCCTGGCGATGATTGCATACAACATTAGATTCATACAAGACTGGGGAGAATCATCCATCATATTGTCTGCAATCACTATTAAGACATTCAATTTTTCTGGACACCAATACAAGAATAACACTTCTGCCAACTCAAAAAATACATGGTTACAGCATCCACACTTCATTACCCTAGCTACAAATAAATCTACATGTTAGAGTCAGATACTTATTACTATTCTATTGGCATCATAATTTGAATACAGACAACAGACATAGATTTCCTCCCTATTGAATCTGAATCAAGAAACTCACAGGTGAACAAATATAGCCCATATATGACAAAGACTTACAACATTTGCCTATTGTCTAATTAAATAGTGTTTTTATCCAGAAGGATTAAAAATATTCAAATTATTAACCAACCACAAATCATTGGTGTTTGTGATGATCCACATGTGAAGCTGTTTTACAAGCAAGGGCTTAATATTGGTCAAATAAAGATTGGTTTTTAAGTTTGAAATTAGGCTGATTGACCACAAATTATCAGTATAATTGTTTGGGCAGATTTTATTGGTTACACACTGTATTATAATTCAATTGTCATTCTAATAAGTGTAGAAGTTATACACCATGTAACAACTAGTTTATTACAATTGATATGACTGTTATACAGTGTATAATTGTTAGTGTACAGTAAATTATATTGATACAAAACTTTAAAAGTAATAGATTATTATTTGTATTACAACCAAAATTATCACACTGGATATTGGATCACCTCATACCCACACAGCCTAAGAGGCACATGTTTACATATCAAACTAATGAAGGTGCAAAAGTATATGTAATAATCAATTTACAATAACATTACATGAAGGATAAATATTGATTTAATATTGGATTGAGTCAGCTATTATATGGTATATAGTCCTTAACTCAACCTGTCATATTAATAAACAGAAGGCAATCCAACTAAAATAGGATCACTGATTAAATCCTAAAAGGAATGCCAACATTTCTATTATTATAGACGGAGAGACAAGGTTTGTAATTTATCTGATCATCAACCAACTACAAGTGTGATGCCTTAGTGCCATCAGA